>SMDT01000859.1:0-131292 GCA_005392925.1 Aquilaria sinensis | reverse complement strand
TCAGCTTTATCTGCCCAACAATGAGGGGTCACACACTTACGCCCATACAAAGCTTCGTAGGGCGCCATCTTAATAGCTTCTTGATAGCTATTATTATAAGCAAATTCAATCAAAGGCAGATGTTGGTCCCAATCCCCTTTGAAGTCCATCACACAACTTCGTAACATATCTTCCAAGGTCTGGATCACCCGCTCAGATTGCTTATCAGTCTGAGGGTGATATGCAGTACTTAGGTTCACAGCGGAACCCATAGCCTTTTGAAAGGCATTCCAAAACCTTGAAAAAAAACGGGGATCTCTATCACATACAATCTGATCAGGAATTCCATGAAGTCTTACTACTTCCCGAATATACAACTGGGCTAACTTCTCCATGGTATAAGTAATTTTAATGGGGATAAAGTGTGCAGATTTTGTCAACCTATCCACCACCACCCAAATGGAATCATGCTGACTTCTTGTGTTTGGCAACCCAACACAAAAGTCCATGGTGATGGATCCCCATTTCCTTTCTGGGAGTGGTAAACTTTGCAACATTCCTGATGGCCTTTGGTGCTCTGCCTTCACCATTTGACAGGTGAGGCACTTAGACACATATTCATATATGTCTCTCTTAAACTTTGGCTACCAGAAATGAGTCCTAAGGTCATGGTACATCTTATTCACACCAGGGTGAACGTTAAACTTACTCGTATGTGCCTCCTACAACACCTGTTGCCTTCATTCACTTGGCACATAGAGCCGGTCACCATAGTAAAGTAACCCATCCTTGTACTGAAATTCCTTCAGTACAGTACCATGCTTTTCCTCCCCAGAAACTCCTTTCAAACTTGGGTCATTCTCTTGAGCTTGCTTAACATTAGCCAGCCATGCTGACTGAATTTCAAGGACCATGACTTGAGCCATTTCCCATTCTCTCCACAATTCAAATAAAACTGTGAATTGCTCTGCACTAGGATATTTTGAGGTTTGTGTTACTTGATCCTTGGAGAGAATTACCCCAGAATACTTACGGCTCAAGGCATCAGCAACCACGTTGCCTTTACCAGAACAATAGTCTATCGAGCAATCATAGTCCTTGATATACTCGATCCACCTTCTCTACCTCATGTTAAGATCCTTTTGGGTAAATAAATACTTCAGACTTTTATGGTCCGTAAAGATCTTATTATGGTCTGTAAAGATCTTAAAGGATCTTCCCATAAGGTAGTGTCTCCAGAGCTTTAAGGCAAACACAACCGCTGCCAACTCAAGATCATGCACTGGGTAATTCAACTCGTTAGGCCTTAACTGTCTAGACCCATATGCAATCACTTGCTTATTCTGCATCAACACACATCCTAATCCTGTCCCAGATGCATCGGTATAAGCCACAAAAGTCTCATGCGGATCTGGTAGGATTAAGATGGGAGCAGAAATTAATCTGTTCTTAAGCTCCTGAAAACTCTCTTCACATTTAGAAGTCCAAATAAACTTCTGTGCCTTCTTTGTCAAGGCAGTCAATGACGAAGCTATTATAGAAAATTTTTCAATAAACCTTCGATAATAGCCTGCCAAACCCAAGAAACTTCTAACTTCAGTTACAGTTGTTGGGCGTTTCCACTCCACCACAGCCTTTACCTTTTCTGGGTCCACACTTAATCCCTGAGCATTTATAATATGTTCAAGGAAAGGAATTTCACTTGCCCAAAATTGGCACTTAGATAGTTTTGCATAAAATTGGTTATTCTTAAGCACTTGCAAAGCTATCTCTAAATGTTTTTCATGCTCGTGGGGAGTCGGGGAATACACCAAAATATCATCAATAAACACCTCAACAAACTGATCTAGGTAGGGCCTAAAAATCTGATTCATGGTATCCATGAAAACTGTCGGAGCATTAGTCACCCCAAACGGCATAACCGTGTACTCATAATGCCCATACCTAGTCCTGAATGCAGTCTTTGGGATATCTTCATCCCGTACTCTTATCTGGAAATATCCAGACCTTAGGTCTATTTTGGAAAAGACCTTCGCCCCTCTTAATCTATCAAATAGATCATCAATTCTGGGCAATGGGTATTTGTTCTTTACAGTCACTGCATTCAGTTTTCTATAATCTATACACAGCCTTAAGGTTCCATCCTTTTTCTTTACAAACAACACTGGAGCACCCCAAGGGGAAACACTTGGCCTTATAAAGCCCTTCTCAAGCAATTCTTCTAATTGCTTTTTCAGTTCATCCATTTCAGGTGCTGACATTCTATAAGGGGGTATAGAAATTGGTTCTGCCCCAGGCTGTAAGTGTATGGAGAATTCAATCTCCCTTCTTGGGGGTAATCCTGGGAGGTATACAGGAAAAACTTCTGGAAATAGATTGGCTACTTGAATTTCTTTGAGTTGCTCCTCGACTGCCACCCCATTCAACGAGTAAGTCACCACCTCACTCGAAATGGGAATGGACTCCATCAACTTGAAGTGCAAACTCTTTGCACTACTTGCCAAACCGCCCGTGCAAGTTACACTTACCCCTGAGGCATCCTCAAGGGTGACCTTATAACCTGCACAGTCAATCTGGGCCTTAAACCTACTTAACCAATCCATTCCAAGGACAATATCATAAGGAATTGAGGTCAAGACCCAAAGGTCACTCAAAAACTTACAACCTCCTAATTCCAAAGGATATCCTATAACCATTTCATTGGTAAAAACAATATTCCTCCCAACAGACTTAATGAACCTCATTTCATCTAGCAAAGTTCTTTGCAAACCAAACTTAACAACCATGCTCAGAGAAATGACAGAAATAGTAGCACCAGTATCAAACAGAATTCTAATACTACTATCCTGAACATTAAAGTTACCTTGCACGGCTGTAGGCTCCCTGGGTGTTTGGCCCGTCAAAGCAAAAACTCGTGGTGGCACAGGGGCTCTGACAAAAGCACTTCCAGCTCCTGAGGTTCCCGGTCTTCCTTGACCTTGATCCTGCCTAAGCCTTGGGCACTCCTTGGCCCAATGTCCCGGCTGACGGCAGTAATTACAAAGATCGGTTCCAAGGGTACAAGGTTTGTTACCATGAAATCTCTGACACTTAGGACAACGGCCCTTCCCAACCTTCTTGATTTTCTTGGAGGGTCCTTGGTCACCTCCCATACTAGGCCTTTTGTCCGTTAACCTCGAATGTACCGGTACCCTTTGGCTCAATGGCCTTATCCTTAGGTTTTGTTTCCATCAGTTCCCTTTCCAATACTAAGGCCTTTTGGACAGCCTCATGATAAGTCCGAACTCCAATCACCGTTAAGAAACTCCTTAATTCCACCTTAAGTCCACGAATGAACTTCTTTGCCTTTAGTTCATCTTTCCCGGCCAAATGAGGAGCATACCGAAAAAGAGAACTAAACTTCCTTTCGTACTCATGGACCGTCAACCTTCCCTGAACCAACTCATCAAATTCAATCCGCTTTTGATCTTGGGCCGCCTCACTATTGAATTCATTCCGAAATTCCTTCTCAAATTCGATCCAATCAAGCTCTTTAGGCCTTTGCCCGGGCCTACCTTCATTGTAAGAGTCAAGCCTTTCCATAACATCTTTCCACCATAAGGAAGCCTTGCCTTCTAAGAAGAAAGGCACCAAATCCATCTTGGCTTTATCATCCAACTTCATGTTCTTGAAGATTTCATTAATCTGATACAACCATCCCTCAGCCATGTCGGGATCTCCTATGCCATTGAACTTTGGAGTATTGATATCTCGGCATAAGGAAACAAGTCCCATATGGTCTGGAATGACGGGTCTCCTCCGTCTCCTCCTGGGATGGATGTCCTCCTCATCTTCCTCCTCACTGTCCTCACTGGAATCCACTTGAACATGCTCATTTACTGGCTCCTGACCTTGCACTTGCCCTTGGGGCGGGGGATTTCTCCCCTAACCTTGGTGCATCGATGGGCCTTGATGCACTTCGGCCCTTACCCCATTAGGGTCCTCCAAGGTCTCCCCCTGAACTGGAGGTTGAGCACGCTCCTCAAGCAAAATGGCCATGCCATGCAACATCCGGTCCATGGATTCATTAAGTCTCCTCAGCAAGGAAACTACTTCCCTCATATCTGCCCCACTGGGGTCACTAGTGCCTGCACCAGAACCCTGAACCTCAGCAGCAGTAGCAGCAGTACCTGCCCGTGTGTTCACCATACCTGCAACCACAGCCAGAAGACCATACCCAGAGCAACTTATAAGCAGTACTAACCACACTTAACACAAGAACACTTTGATCTTAGTTCACTTATTGCCTCTACTAGGTACATTAACCCGCTCTGATACCAAAATCTGTCGCGGAACGGGGCCCCAGTGCCCCTAATCTTGTAGGCCCTTAGGGATTAAGAATCCCACTAGTTACTATTGGCTAACTATTACTTGTCAATATAAATTAAACAATTTATATGCAACTAGTTTCTTAGCCTACACAGTTTAATTATGCATGCTTCTGTCCTGGCAATGCAAACGAATTTTTATAAGTCGGGAATTAAAAACACTGCTCGAGCATTTTACTAAAACATATAAAACGTGCCAAGACCTTGAAAATACTGGTTGCTTTAACTACAAGTAACAGTTTGTGCATACATTACACCTCTAGCATGCACCCAAAAGTAACAAGATGGATTTACATCCCAATGTATCCTATTAGAGGCAACTTACTTAGTACACAAAGTACTATGTACAAGAGACAAAATTTACTAACTACTAAGATCAACTACTTGAGCCCACCTTGAGCTAAGTACCTAAGCTCCAAGTGTAGCCCTTCCTTAAACTTGTTCTTGTGTACTCTTAGCCTCTACACTGTAAAGGCACAACTTGGTTAGCACATAACTTATACTGCAAGTAAACTAGAATCACTAGGATTCTCAATAAAAATACCTGCAAAACAGAAAGCTTAGGCCTCAGCTATCACCTAGTGATTAGGCCCGGAGTTAGAACCTGCACAATAAAACTTAAGGGAATGAGTACTTGAAAGTACTCAGTAAGGATTCCCTTGAATACCTGCAAGGAAAAATGCAACAACTATGCAATATGGCAACCAAGCAATCAAACATGCAATTCAATCAACAAACAACTCAACAATCAACAAAATATAAGATATGCAATGTATGGATGTATGGTATGAAATGCACACAATAAATGCACTTGGGACTTTCTGCACTCTAAGTGCCTTAATTCTTGCCGTGAGCTCAAATGGCTGAGGTACTTGAGATACTGGCCCTCGTATCCCGGACACTTTACCTCAATTAAGTCCCACTTACGGGTTCTAGAGTAGGTCGTCACCTATCTCAAACTTACCCGCCTTTACCCTTAATTTATTGTACAGGGTAGTCTTCCTATGTGGTTTAACTAGCCAAACCCTCAAGGTTTAACTCAAAACACTACTAGTGGCTCACTTACCAAACCACATGGTTCGGTTGGGATCGACTTAGGTTTTTCTCCCATTGACCATATGTAATTGATACTCTATACGGCCAATAAAGAGTCTAAAAACCCACTTAATCCCCTTAGTGCTCATTCAAAAGCTTAAGCACTTTGAATTACTTAGCCACCAAGTCACATTTCTTTATCCTTAACCACACAACTTGACTACCTCTTAAATAATGCACAATTCCCGCCTTAGGAATGAATTCTAGACCCAACCGAGGCTATGGAACGTCTTAGAATAGCCTAGGGATAGAAACCGAGAGTCTAAGTTAATCTTAGGATGGCCGGAAAACGAGGCCAAATTTGCAATTGGCGACGCGGCGCCAAAGAGTATTTGCTTCTGGCGACGCGGCGCCACCGAACAAACACTCTGTGTACAATTTGACAACTTGGCGCCGCGGCGCCAATTCACGGGGCGTGAAACTTCTGGCGACGCGGCGCCAACGCAATTTCCTGGGTTTATGCGTCAGCGTTGTTCTTGCACACAAACTACTCAAACTCTCTCATTTCTAATCCAAACTCAATGGGTCTTGTTCCTAATTCATCCCCACACACAAAACTACCAAACCATGCATTATTTGAGCTTAATTACTTGAACCCTTACCTCAATTTTAGCCACACAAGCAAGCAATGCAACACAACTAGCTCCACAAGCTTCCTTGAGTTCCAAGTCTAAAACCAAAGTAATTTGGCACCCGAACGAATCAAACTAAGACCATTTCTAGCTCTAGAAACAACCTATAAACACTCCAAATAAACACAAGAAGCTTACCCACGAAATTTGAATCCAAAACAAGCTTCCAAAGATCAAATGAAGCAAGAACACCTCAAACAAAGCTTGGTGATCTTTCCAACACCTTGGGCACCCTTAATTTAATGAAATATTTCAAGAAAATGGAAGCTTGGGCTGTGATTTTGGGAGAGGGAGTGGGCCCACGAAAATTTGGAGTTAGTTGCAAATGACTAAGGAAGAAGAAGACTTGCATATATGTAAACAAGTCAACTTTTCCTTCTCCTTGCACCTAAGTCCACTAGCTTTCAAAAGCTTCAAATAGCTCACCAAACTCTCACTCAAAACCACTTTTCTTTGTTCTAAAGGGTACTAAAAGCTTCCCAAACTTAATTTTCTTGAACACTTTAGCCACTCAAGTTCTAAATGGCTCAAAAAGAACACTTAGTGCCACAAGTTCACAAAACTTACTAGGATGGTTCTAAAAGCTAGAATAACTAATGGTCTTGATTTAACTATGCCAAATCACACTTAGGAACTCACTTACTTAATTAAGCTTACCTTACTTGCTTATCAAGGCGCTAACTTGAGGTACTTAATTTAATAAACACTTAATCAAAGTAAAGTAAACACTTACTTGATTAACCAACTAGGAGAGCTGTCACAATTATGATCTTCTTTCCAACGATGAACTTCACCGGCGAGAAGTCCTAGCCCCTCTAGACCCCATTTCTTCAGTACGTCGGCCTCTAGGGGTTACGTCCTTCATAGAGGACTCGTCACGGAAGTCCTCACTGCCCAAGCTTCGGTGAGTGGACTTCGGGCTTCTCTCCCGATGGGGAGTTGGCGGAGGGGCCCTTTGGACCGAATGTGGTTGTGACAACCTTCGGTCCAACTATTGTGTCATTTCAGCCATAACAGAGCACTGAAAATCACGTAGGAAGCTCATCGTGATCGTTAGAGGACATTCATCCTCAGGCGTAGAAGCCCCTGTGGCCGGTTGTTCAGTCACCGGCTAATTCTCCGACGTAGATGGGGACTTCGGGAGTCCTTTATCCTTATAACGCCAAGTTTCAACGACGGCTACCTGAGAGTGGTTTCCCACAGACAGCGCCAAATAATGCCCAGAGGCATCTACGTTGTATGACATGGTAGGCTTGAGAGAGACTTCTAGTGAGGAGATGCTGGTAGAAGAGACTTCCGATGTAAAAGTGCCTGAAACGCTCAAAAGAACAGACGTTAGGAGGTCCTTGGAGTGTGTTTCCGGGGGAGGAGCCTCCGTCGCCCAAGTTAGGATTTGCCAAATAGAGAGTAATGAGCAGAGAGTAAAGAGTATGGTTCTCTTGAGAGTTCAGTCTCTTGTCCTTACCAATGTTGTTTCCCCAAGTATTTATAGGAGGACAATGGGAGAAGTCCGTTTGACACAGCCCGCTCAGATCATGACAAGTGTTCGATCGGATGTAGTCTGTACCTTCGGAGATGGGGATCTCTAGCTGGCCATAGGCCGTTCTGGCCAGAGGTCAGGGCCGTGGGAGGCCTGTGTGTCAGAGGTGTGTGTGAGGTCTCTGTGTCAGAGGTTCTGTTACTGTTTTTGTAGTGTTCACAAGACCTCTTCGGTGAAAGAGACCTCTTTGGGACATGCGAGCTTCTGGCCGAGGTTGCCCTAGTTACTAAGAAGGCCCCTCGGCACAGAGGATTCCCCTCGGAGGATGCTTTGCCCTGCTGAGGATGGTGAATCTACTTTTCCCGAAGTTGGTAAGGTCATTTTACCGATGGCGGTAGTGTACCATTTTCTCGAGGTCAGTCCCGTTTATTCCTGAGGGTGATGCTCATCACTTCCGAGGGTGATGCTCATCTTTTCCGAAGGTGGTGCTTCGTCAGAGCTTGAGAGTTTGGAGTGTGATAGGCCTTTGGCTATCACAATGAACGGTGTTTAGCAACACATCATTTTTACCCAAGTGACAAGATTGTCAGTAATTCAACTAAACCTTTATGATAATTATCCGTATATGTCATTGTCTCATTGTCCAAGAAATCAAGACTAAGCACAAGACATGGAATGTGTCACTCTCGTATAGCCCAGTCTTTGGTTTCTTGATTACCGAGTAGACTAACTTAAACTGATAACATTGATATCGTATATCAACTCATCCGAGCATGGCCATGCATTTCTTAGTCTCACTCTATTAATGGGCTCGAAAATATCACTCCCGTTACATAGAAGGGACAAGTCCCATCTTGATCATACAAAACCCTCCACATGATATGTAACATATCGAATGACCACCTTCAAGTTCACTTAGTTACGAGCAACAAAGGGAAGTATCAAAATATATGACTCATATGCAAGGATTGTTGATGACCTTAGGTAAAGGGGCTACATATACATAATCACTATGAGAATCACTTATGACACTCATATAATGATCCATGTAGCGTTCTCATGGTGGGTCGGTCCAGTACACAAGTTATCCAACTTGTACCCATATGTAGACTACATATCTCATATTAGTCTCCACATATGCTAGTCATTATGTATTACTGTAACCCGCTCCACCTACTAGGATTCTTCCTTGAACTCCTTCACATCCCTCTATAGCCACCTTACTGCAAACAATCAAGAGAAGGCAAGAGAAGACAACAAAGCATCAAGGAAGACCATAAACCCTAGTTTTTGGGGTTATCTAAGGTTTATTGGATTTTCAACAAAAGGTAAGGAGTTCTCTTGCTCCCATGGGATGTTTACCATATTTCTAAGCATCCATGGAGCTAGGGCTAAGCTTGGAAGAGAGCCATGATCTTGATGAACCAAGCTTAGTGAGGGAAGTGCACTTAGTGAAGGTTTTGTGACCTAGTGTGAAGTGCACAGTGATGGTAGCGAATTTAAGGGTTTTTAGAGCCCAAAGTTAGTGCTAACTAGTGTTGAAACTCTCCTAATACCAAGCTTATGCTTGAGGATGGCTGCCATAGTGATCTACTTATGTTTATTACATGCTTTATGAACTAACCAATGAATGTTGTTGCTGCTGCATACATGTGTTTGTTGTTTGTGTTTGATTACTGCGTTTGGATGCTCTTTATTGGATATTTTCATTGTGTTTTATTTTGTTTTAGTGTCTTTAGATGTAGGTGATTGCTAAAGGTTACATTAACTTAGTGTTAAAGTGTTCTCCTTACTAAGTTTCTCCATGAAACGTACCTCCCTTCAAATCTGCCCATTTCAGGTCCAATAGAAAGATCACATTCAAACTAACTTTTTTCATTTGAGTTTTGATCTAAACTTTCACATACATGAACTTCCATGTGTATAGTTATGATTTGGAAAGTTTGGTGATTTTAGGAGCACATTTGGTATTTTTAGTGATGGTGCTTATTGTGTTATGAAGCAACTGTCCAACATCCTATTTTGGAGTACATTGTGTCTTAAGCATCTTTTGTGATTTGGGTGTGTGTCTTTAACTGAGTTAAGGATGTGATGTAGTGCATGGATGCATGTACATGCAAGGCATGTGAAGTTGGAACAAGTATGGGAACATTTGAGGATGGTTTTGCTATGTATGTGAAGGTGGCGCACAAGCTGTCTAAGTATGAATGATGGGCTGCTTGTTTATAAATTCTGTTTTGACCACATAAAGTTGTTATATGTAAGAGCATATAATTTCTATGTGTATTGGACATGTATTGGATAGTCTTGGAGGGCTTAACCCTTATGAATGAAGTGTTTGCAAACTGATGAAATTTTGTATGGGCATAATGGTCAAAAAGTGGATAGAATTTTAACCATGCACTCAAAGTTCTATATCTCCCTGTGTAGAGTGAATATTGGTATGAAATTTTGATCACACCTAAAGTATGTCAAGAGGTTTAACTAGGATTTTGAATTCCTGCATTTGGAGCCCTTTGATGGCCAGGGGCCTCATCGTTTATAGTCATAGTGACTGGTGGAGGGACTTCTGGGAGGAAGAACGCCTGGTGGATTGGACGGCCCAAAGGAGAGTGCCTGAAAGCCCAGAAACAAAAGGTTAGGAGGCCCCCGGAGTATTTTTCCGGGGGGGGAGCCTCCGACGCCCAAGTCAGTGGTGGCTGAGAGAAAGACAGAGAGAATAGCACAAAGGGCTGAGGAGTTTTGCCTGGTAACGGGAGCCGTATTTTGCCAGCCAACCAACCTCCTATCTGGTATTAACCCCTGGTATTTATAGGAGTGCCTAGCCCGCTCAGATCGCGACACGTGTTCAGTCAGACGTTCCTGACTTTCTGGGCATAGGAGACAGATAGTAGGTTACCTTGAGCCATGTGCTGAGACGTGCCATGATGTGATTTTGATGGCGTCAGCGTGGCAGAGCGCCTTTTGAGGCGGCTTGTGGCGTCTGTGAATGGATGTATCAGAGGCTTCCTTAAATGCTTCCATAAATACCCCTGCCGTACTCCCGAGGTCCCTGGGTGAGGTCGTCCTTTGGTACGGACGGAGCCTCTTCGGGAAACAAGCCCTGAGTTCGGGGGTTCCCAGCTTCAGGGAGTTCCGCCTTCGGAGATATCGTGTTCGGCTCGCTATGTTTGGTGCCACTTTTCCGAAGACGATCTGTTCATGACCCTGGGGGGGCGAGTAGTGTCCTGGCGTACCGGGCTCGGAGCTCTTCGGCTATCTCCCGAGGTGCCTGATCACACCTTTTCTCGGGTAGTGCCAGCTTCTTCTGGCCATTCTTGTGGCAGGGAGTTCGGCCAGATAGAGGCGATAGCGTTTGGCTATCACATGCCCCCCTTTGGAAAGCCGAAGGAAGACTTCGGTTTTGCATCTCTTTCCGAGGTCGTCTATGGGAGTCTCTTTGGAAGCATAACCTGTTCCGAGGATGTGCCTTTTGCCCGAAGATCACGGGCTCTTCGGTCTTGGCCTTTTCTTTGGCGTCCTCGAGGCGGAGCCTGCTTTTTGTTTCTGCAGGTCTGTTCGGCCAAAGCGTGTCAGTCTGAGCGGCGCGTCCCAGTTTTCCAGGGATGTCAGAAGACGTGTCCCAGCTTTCAAGGGACGTTTGGAGGACGTGTCCCCTATTTTTGCGCAGCAGTTGACACGTGGCGCTTTGCCATTGGAGGAGAGTCGCGTCGGTTACAGAGGGCGCGCCTTTTCAAGTGCAGAGAGCAGTTACGGCGTCGGTTCGCCTCCAAAGGGTACTTATGACGACGTTTCGGTTACCCACCTCTGGCTTATAAATAGCCCATTTCATCATAAGTTCCTTTTGCTTTTTGCTTTTGCTCTTTTCTCTGCTTTGCCTCCTGTTCTTGCATTTTTCTTGCTTTCTGTGGCGGAGCTTCCTTAATCAGAGCCTTTTTTCCAGCCAACTTTCACGACGGCGTCCTCAGATTTTGGCAAATCTTTCGGTGGGTTTTTGTTTTCCAGCGCGTTTTGATCCCTGTGTTCTTCTGAGTTTTTCTCTGGAAACTGTTTTCTTCCGTTTTCAAACTCATTTTTATGTCGAAAATGCCCATTCCTGAGAGCTGGCAGCCTCTTTTAGCCCATCCTTGTTGCACCACCCCTGAGAAGTTAGAGAGGTGGAAGAAAAAATTCTTTCTTCCCTCTTACGCCGTTATCAGGCTGCCTCGTTCTAGCCACTATGCATTTTCAAACCATAGTAAGGAGGTTACCGTTTTCCGAGCCCAGCTGAAGGCCGGTCTTCGGTATCCTCCCTCGAAGATGGTGTGCGAGTTCTGCCAATTTCATGGCATTGCGGTGAACCAGCTTCCCCCGAACTCGTTCTGCTATTTCAACGCCTTTCTCTGCATGTGTGGCGTCTTCGGGATAGAACCCCATTTCAGGATTTTTATGTAGTACTACAAGCTCTCTGTGGTCCCGAAGGGTGGCTTCTATTTCATGCTACCTCGGGGATCCGGGAGCAAGAAATTCATGTTCACCTTCGCCACTAAGGATAGCTGGCGGGGGTGGCAACAGAAGTTCTTCTTCATGAAGATGGCTGAAGCCTGGTCGTACGTTCCGATCAAATGGGCTCAGGGAACACTGGATGCGGACGTTGGTGATCCGAGGATGCTGCTGACCCCAGAGTTGGCTCCCGTGTTCGCGGATTTCGACGCCCGCATTCGGGCTGTCTCTGACTGGGATCCCGAGGTCTCTCCGCGCGCCCTTTACCCTTTTCCAATCAACTGGAAGTTGATGACCGAAGAGGTCCTTCGGGAACTAAAGGTGGTAAAGGAGCACAAGACTGACCTCGGGATGCCAGCTCCTGCCATCGCCGGGAAAGATTCCTGGTTGGTCAAGCTTCTTAAGGAGGAGATTTCTTTCGAAATGCTTGCCGAAAGTGAGTTATCTTCTACTCCTTTGCTGTTTTTTCCTCGGACTTACGTTGATGTTTCTCTCCTGTTTCAGAGATGGGCGACGACACTGCCGCCTATTACAAGTCCCTCTTCTCCGGCCAAGTGGAGAAGGACGATCAGATGAAGAAGGCGGCTTCCAGAAGGCGGAAGTCTACTGGCGCGGGTCCTTTGAGGAAACGGACAAAGAGAGCCGCTCAGGTTCCTCTAGATGAAATTTCTGAGGAGACTGCCGAGGAGCCTGGGACAGCCGACATTCCGGCGCCTGAGGCTGCTGCTTCCGAGGTCCCTCCAACCGACGTCCCTCCTCAAAGTCCTACTGCGTCGCCGGCCCTCCTTGATGTAGTGGTAGAAGTACCTTCTGCCGAGGAGCGGCGCAAGCAGAAGGGCAAGGGCGTTTCGATCGAGGAGGCCGAGGACTCCGAGGACGTTGTTGTCGAGGTCCTGCCAGGTTTGTTTCCAGTCAAAGTGTACTTCATTTGTTTTTTCTGGAATTGCCTTTATCTCTGACCTGCTTCTCTTTTTCGCCCTGCAGGGGAGTTACTTACCCCGAACTGGGCGGCCGAACACGCGGAGGCGAGGGCCCGCCGCGACGCCAAAGTCCCGCAAGGGAAGATACCAAAGGAGCCTTTCTGGACATTCATGGAGGACATGAACTTGTACTCCGAGGACTGTCCTGAAATGGCGAAGCAGATTTCGAAGGGGGTGCTCACCGAGGCCTCCTTCAAGGCTATAGCGGCGGCCCACCCGGGGGATAACACTCTTGCCGCAAAGATCACCGAGCATGCTGCTCAGGTATAACCTTCACAACTCTTCCCTTTCAATTTTTTCCTAAGTGTTTGGCTCTTACTGACCTTGCGTTTTATCTCCTTTGCAGCTGCTGGGGTACGCCGGCTTTCTCCGAGTTCGGGTAGCCAGGCATACGGCATTCCGAGCTTCGGCCTTAGAGGCCCTAGAAAAGGCGAAAGCGACATGCTCGGAATTGACCGCCAAGAACCAGCAGCTGGCAGATGCTGCGAAGGAGGAAGCTGCCACCCTTCGGGAGGAGTTCCGAAAGGAGAAGGAAGTCTTGATGGCGGACTCCTCCCTGAAGATTGCCGACCTCCTCTTCCAGCACCTTTATCCGCTCCCCCCCCTTCGGCTCCTTCTTCAAAGACTGGACCTCCGCTTGAAGGGCTTTCTTCTCAGACAAAAGCGTGACTATCATATTCTCTTTTTTTGCCTTGCCTTGGAGAAGGCGCCAAATGATGGCCAGGGGCCTCATCGTTTATAGTCATAGTGACTGGTGGAGGGACTTCTGGGAGGAAGAACGCCTGGTGGATTGGACGGCCCAAAGGAGAGTGCCTGAAAGCCCAGAAACAAAAGGTTAGGAGGCCCCCGGAGTGTTTTTCCGGGGGGGAAGCCTCCGACGCCCAAGTCAGTGGTGGCTGAGAGAAAGACAGAGAAAATAGCACAAAGGGCTGAGGAGTTTTTCCTGGTAACGGGAGCCGTATTTTGCCAGCCAACCAACCTCCTGTCTGGTATTAACTCCTGGTATTTATAGGAGTGCCTAGCCCGTTCAGATCGCGACACGTGTTCGGTCGGACGTTCCTGACTTTCTGGGCATAGGAGACAGATAGTAGGTTACCTTGAGCCATGTGCTGAGACGGGCCATGATGTGATTTTGATGGCGTCAGCGTGGCAGAGTGCCTTTTGAGGCGGCTTGTGGCGTCTGTGAATGGATGTGTCAGAGGCTTCCTTAAATGCTTCCATAAATACCCCTGCCGTACTCCCGAGGTCCCTGGGTGAGGTCGTCCTTTGGTACGGACGGAGCCTCTTCGGGAAACAAGCCCTGAGTTCGGGGGTTCCCAGCTTCAGGGAGTTCGGCCTTCGGGGATATCGTGTTCGGCTCGCTATGTCTGCTGCCACTTTTCCGAAGGCGATCTGTTCACGACCCTCGGGGGGGCGAGTAGTGTCCTGGCGTGCCGGGCTTGGAGCTCTTCGGCTATCTCCCGAGGTGCTTGATCACACCTTTTCTCGGGTAGCGCCAGCTTCTTCTGGCCATTACTGTGGCAGGGAGTTCGGCCAGATAGAGGCGATAGCGTTTGGCTATCACCCTTTATCCAAAGTTATGACATTGCAAATTTGGCTAATTTACTGTTCATTTTGTCAGAATTTTGTAACTAGCTTAAAAAATCCATAACTAGGTCCATAGGTGGGCAATTGATGTAAAACCAAATTCCTTGGTTTGGTCTAAGTTTCTACTTGATATTAAAGTAAATAAAATAGGGGAGTACTGTTGGGTTTCGGGAGCCAAACAGCGCAGCGGAATTTAATCGAAACCCTCCAAGATCCAAGTGAAACTGGGTAAACCGGGTGTTCGAAAATTTTCATACATAATTTTTGGTTGAGATCTCTCACTCAACTGTAGAGTCGAATCACAAAACCTGAATAGTTGACGTGTTCAAGCTCTCTATGGTATCCACACGAGCCTCTTGGGATCACCACGCTTCCACCACGTCTCGGCAGATGCATTTCTCTTGCGCTCGCAGTGCTAGCTTGCGTCCTCCAAGGAATTGCAAGAGAAGAGTGCGACTGTCCTTTTGGGAGGCTAGGGCAAGGAGACCTGCGAATTTCTCACTTAAAAGTTGTATTTATAGTGAGACTCAACTTCCAGGCCTAATAGGTTTCAAAGCCCTAATCCAATTAGGATTTAATTTCGGGCTTAATAATGGCTCAACTTTTGGGCCCATTATTAATACGAAATTAAAGTGAAACCATAACCCAAATAATTAGCCCATGCACTCTAATGATCCAAATTGCTCTATGTGTGCGACCCAATAGGCTCTTATCACGTTGGCAATGATCATAAATCACATTTATGATCATAAGCAATGAGCGGTGTCTAGCAACACATCATTGCTACCCAAGTGACAAGATTGTCGATGATTTGACTATACCTTTATGATCATCACCGATATATGCCATTGTCCCTTTGTCCAAGATATCAAGACTAAGCACGAGACATGGAATGTGTCACTCTCGTATAGCCCAATCTTTGGTTTCTTGATTACCGAGTAGACTAACTTAAACTGATGACATTGATATCGCATATCAACTCATCCGAGCATGGCCATGCATTTTCTAAGTCTCACTCTATCAAGGGGCCCGAAGATATCGCTCCCGTTACATAGGAGGGACAAATCCCATCTTGATCATACAAATCCCTCCGCATGATATGTGACATACCCAATGACCTCCTTCAAGTTCACTCAGTTACGAGCAAGAAAGGAAAGTATCAAAGTATGTGACTCACATGTAGGGAACCTTGATGATCTTAGGTCGAAGGACTACATATACCCTGATCACTATGGGAATCACTTATGACACTCATATAACGATCCATGTAGTGTTCTCATGGTGGTCGGTCCAGTACACAAGTTCTCCAACTTGTACCCATATGTAGACTGCATATCTCATTTTAGTCTCCACATATGCTAGTCGTTATGTATTATTGCAACCTGCTCCACAATAATACTAGACCAGGGACTTTTAAGAATATCATTATTCTAGGGTTACAATTATGTTTGTTAAGTTACGCAGGAACAAAATTAATGCCTTAATAAAATATCATGACTCAATGTGCAAAAATACAATCATCTCATGATTGGCTTTTGGGCACAACACTAACAAGTACATGGCTAGATTAATATGGTTTTTTGAGAGAAGTTCAGGTGTTGTGGCTGGAAACATGAACTTAACAAGATTACCTAATATATGGTAGTGAAAATTATGGCTTGTACTAGTTTTTTTCTTCCTTGCTGCCATATGTGCATGAAATGTGAATATATGTGTAATGGTTGGACCAATATGCATATATTCATGTAGTACCCAAGAGGGCCACTTGGGTATGTACATTAAGGATATTGTTCTGATGGCTTACAGGGTATACCAATCCTGAGATTTTAAATACACAATTTCAGCACCATAACTGAACTACCCCAGAGTGGGTAACAAATCATCTTCCTCGTAGCTGGATTTTACAGAACACACTATTGAGGAAAAAATGTCACCGAACAATTCAAGCCTCCAGTCAGATGACGAATTGACATCAAATCCACTTTGAATGTGGGCACACATATTACATCTTGTAAAGAATATGTGGAATTCAAAGGCAGGGACCACTTAGCAAAAATGAGCGACGTCCACCAAAGTTTTGTGATAAAAGATGAAAAGGGAGATCAACACCGGCGGTTTTGGAACCATAAGGCAGATCATTCTTCTCTATTCTTCCTATCCCTGTTGAAGGTTTTGATTTGCTACACACAGCCATGGCAGCACTTGTACTGGGCTTTACAGTGTGTGTTGAACTTAGTAGCCGTTGCTTCTCCTCCAAAGAGATTAAAGAGCAGGCCTGGCAGACAGAATGGAGGGGGTTCATCAGAAGGATTTGTCCATGAATTGTATTGTATGATTCATTCAACCCCATCAAGAATTGCATCAATTTTTATTGATCTTGTTGTGGTCCACGTGAGACATCACTGTAAGAAGCCAATTCATCCCATTGACTCTTCAATTTTGTAAAATGAGCTAAGATAAAGAGTTGTCCTTGTCGATGATAAGCAATCCCTCACTGAATTTCAAAGATGCGAGGTGCATTGCTTTGAGAAAAACGCTCACAAAGATCCTCCCAAACTTCATAAACCATAGATTAGTAGATCACGCTTTATGCAATTTCTGGGCTGAGAGTATTGACAATCCAAGAGTGAACCATGTCATTGGATCGTGACCAAGTTGCGTAGCCATTAGGATCAGTTTCTTCAGAGGGATCCTTGATTAAACCGTTGACGAAACCTAGCTTGTTCTTGGAATTAAGCACAAGAGTCATAGCCTTCTTCCGAGCGGAGTAGTTGTCTCCGTGCAAAGGTTTGGAGATTAGAACCAAACTCGGGTGATCTAAATGATGGGTAAAATATGGATTGGAAAGATCTAACTTTGAGGAATCTGTAGGAAGGGTTGTTGAGCCTTTTTCATCATTGGCCTTGATGGCTGAAAAAGTGAAGAGAAGCTACACAAGAAAGTAGTCTGTAGTGATGAACAAGTCAGGATCTTAGTCCTGCTCTGATACCACGAAGAGATGAAAAGAAAACTTGAGAAACATATCATTGATATCAAACCTTGCATATATACAGAGAACACTCTTAAAATTAAGGTACAAGCACTGGCTATAAATCAAGAATACAAAAGGAATGTATATGTAAGGAATCTGTGCATTTCAATAGGGAAGATTTACTTTCTAACACTTTGTACGACAGTATCTTCTGATCTAAGCATCATTGACCGGGAAGTGGCTTATAGAATGGGAATCACACTTGGTTTAATTATGATTAGCTCTCCAAATTTGTTCATACTCGGTCCAGTTGTATATGTGATCATACCTATGGTATATCTGACCATACACTTCAAGGTATTACACATTAACAATTAGGCTTTCAGTAACATAATTATTTACAAAAACAAGAAGAAATTTAGATTTGATCATAGAAGCTGTTCTTTTTCTTTCCATGTAGAGATACTATGTTGCTTCTTCGAGAGAGTTAATGCGAATCATTGGCACGACAAGATCATCTGTTGCTAGTTACCTTACCCAGTCAATTACTGGAGCGGTGTCAATAGGAGCTTTTGGTGAGACGGACAGGTTCATTTCCAAGTGTCTGACACTGACAGATGCAAATGCAAGTGCAGATTTTCATACTTTCTCAGCCAATGAATGGTTAATCCAACTGCTTGAAGTTTTATGAGCAATTGTTGTTTCAGCCTCGACACTTTACACTTTCCATGACCTTAATTCCATTTGAAGCATCTGATTCAGGTTACTGAACCAATTATTACCTGTCTTAAAATGAAATATTTTCACTACATGAATGCAATCCATAAGCATTTTATGGTCTGGTATAATCAATTGCAGGTTTTAGCGGGATGGCATTGTCATATGGTCTCCATTAAACGCCTTCCTTGTTCAAACAATCTGGTTCCAATGTACATGAGAAAATTTAGTTGTTTCTGTAGAAAGGCTGGAGCAGTACATGCATATTCCTAGTGAAGCACCAGACGTGATTGAAGCAAACCGACCAACGCCTAATTGGCCTACTTTTGGCAAAATAGAGGTAGATAATTTGAAGGTAAGAGGAGCTCAAATCGAACTCAAAAACAACAATCCAAATAATCTTCTCACATTTCATAACATGTCATTGACCAGGTCAGGTATCGACCAAACACTCCACCCGTTCTTCAAGGCATAAGCGGCACAATGTTAGGAGGACAAAAGATTGCCATTGTTGGAAGAACTGGTAGCGGAAAGACAACTCTCATCAGTGCTTTCTTTCGCCTGGTAGAGTTTGAGGATGGAAGAATCATAATAGATGGCATCGACATTTCCAAAATCGGGCTTCATGATAAAAAATCACACCTTGGCATCATCCCACAAGATCCTACTCTCTTTGGGGGAACCGTCAGATACAACGTAGACCCTTTGTCAGAAAGTACTGACCATGAAACATGGGAAGTAAGTACAGACCAACTACATCTGTAAAAACTGTATAATAATTTCTGGAATCAACCCCCAATTTGCTGGTTCAGAGTTTCCTCACTAAGGTTCTCTGGAAATGTCAGCCCAAAAAGGCTGTGCAGCAAAAGGAAGAGGGCGTTGATTCCTTGGGTAAGAAGTAACAGCTGTGACTTTCTCTTGATTGCAGTAAAAAGGTTACTGCTTCTATTTTTAACAGAATGAAGTGTGGCAGCTCTTCAGGATGGATCAAATTGGAGCATGGGGAAAAGGCAGTTGTTTTGTCTCGGACGAGCATTGGTGAAGAGGAGCAAGATTTTGGTGCTTGATGAAGCTACTGCCTCCATGGGCAATACAATATACTCTGTACTGCAGAAAACCATAAGAAAAGAATTTGCAGGGAGTACTGTTATAACAGTGGCTCACAGAATACTGACGGTGATGGACTGCAATATGGTACTCAGTATGAATGATGTTGAGCTGGTTTCTTGCATGAAGAGTACTGAGTACCTGGAAAAGTAACTTTTTCCCCCCTTTATTATAACTATCGAAATAATATGTTCATATATAGGAAATTTGGTGGTGGAGCCATCAAAGCTGATAAGGAAGGGCACTCTTTTCGGGCAGCTTGTTAAGGAGTACTGCTCTCGATCTGCAGACCAGTGATACCCATCAGCAAGCGTAGTTTTGATTTATTCTGGTGTGGGTTGAGAACTTGTGGAGATCATACGCCTCATTCGCCATTTTTTTCATGTTTTCGATTAGTTGTAAGCATCTTTTTATTGTGTTTTAAGCATGCTTCATGGCAGACAGGAGTTGTTTGGCAGCCTTTGGTAGGAAAACTATGAAGTACTAATCAGATCTCAATTCGATTAAGCCACAATGTTTTCTTTCAGAAACAAAAGGTAACGAGAATTTACAAGGGAAAAGGAGAAATATCGGTACAAAATATACCTATATGTTTGCCTTTTCTTTTTATGCAAGGAAAGATATGGAGGTTAGGAACGTCCAGTTTCAAGCACAGGCTGAGTTCTAGTCCCCGTTGCGAAAGGCATTTTACTATCACCAACCCATCTACTGCTAAAAAACACACCTTCATCAGCTTGCCTTTCCATTGCTTGAATCTTCTTGCTTCTCAGCATTCTGATAAGTACCATCGTGCTATAAACCCCCAAAGTCAGCAGAACGAATCCCGATACAAACCCGATCACCCACACAAACCAATGTCTCTCCCTTTTCCTCAGTCTGACAGCAACAGAGAAGTGCCCCTCTCCCCATGTGTAACACAAACCAGGCCACTTCACCTCACTGAAATATACCGACCCATTGCTACAGAACCTCAGACACTGTGAACCTGAATCCATTCCTTTATCTGGTACCACCGAGAGATTGCTAAAACTAATTGATATAGGACTCCCATTTGTCCGGATATCAATGTTTTTTATGTCTTTTTCCCTCACATTGGATGCATCAAAAACAAGAAAGCCAACAACAGAAGTCACCAAGATATAACCTGGAACATTGTAGTAGTGTGAAGACCAGTTGCCCAAGTTCTGATAAACTATTGCCAGCCTCTTGACATGAGGAACTGGAAGTGACCTTGCCGGGATCTCTATGTTGCTGAAGTTAGCACCAATGTTCCACAACCTCCTGCTTCTGAGCCGAACCACGGACACCTCCATACCGGAGAGATTAGCAGGGAGAATCGCCCTGTACAAGTTGCCGGTATGAGGCCTGCGTCGTCGAACCAGAGCCTTAAAAGCAGAATCCTTGAGACAAGAATCAAGGACTTCAGTGGTAGAGTTGTTCAAGCTGTGGACAAACGAAGACAAACACAAACTCATACCGATCAAGCAGAAGCATTTCAGGTTCATTCTGGAGATTTGGGAAGTATAAGACATTTGGAGAAGATTTAGATGGCTAATATGTACAATGGAAGGATCCCATTATTGGGAATCTTTTATTTTTTTCGGTGCTTTACTGAAAAATGATGATGCTTTTTCCCAAAGTTATTTTGGGCATGCCGAAAGTTTTGCTGGTCATTGACTTTTTTATGGAGTGAGAGAGCTTAGATGTCCTGGTTAATCATTCCTGTCGGTGTCTGTTTGAAGTTAGAATTGGGAAAGCTTTCTCCTTTTCATTCCATAGAGTGTGGGGAGCAACATTAGTTGGCAGTGATTGCCTGCCCTGATTGCTCTCTAACTAGTGAACTTTTACAAATGGGTTTGCAACCTTCATTTGATTGCAAATTGACCCCAAACCTTTGTAATTCATTGCACATTAGTCCCTAGTCTAGGCAAATACAAAAGCTCAAGTTGTAGAGGAGAAAAATATGATAGTTAATATGTGATAATTCGTGAGAGTTAATAAATTCAAACTGTTTATTAATTGTTTTCCAATCAATTCAAATTATGTCACAAATTTTTTTACAGTTAATGGATAATTTAAACTATCAAATTTTTTTTTCATAAATCGAGTTCCTATTCTTGTCTAGGGCAAGAATCAATACGTAATGAAGGTCTTGGACCAATTTGGAAGTAACGGAAGGTCAGTAACTGAGTTGTAATGGGAATTGAGGATTTGGGATTGTTGGTGCTTTTTACCCGATCAGAACACAATAGCCGGGAAAAATGAAGTCTCGCTTGTCGTCAAGCTCAAGCGCCTGCACCGCCCTAAGATCGCTTGACTGTGCTCTCGCCAGTCCGTGAACGAGAACGGTTTCCGGGAGAGAACGCATAGGCGCACTAGCGAGGAGGGAGGAGCTAAAACTTGCGCTGAATCAGTTACAGTGGGTTGACTCGGCGGTGACGGATCTGGACGAATCAAGGACAGTGGCCGTGGAGGCGAACGCGAGGTCAAAACGAAGTCCTATTTGCTTGTTGGGTGAGTGTTTTGAGTTGAAGTGGATGAAGGATGGGTCAATTCCAAGTTCAATTGGCGTCTCGGGTCGCTGTTTGGCCATTTCAATCCAAGAAGCACGATAATGTAGGGGAAAGAAATTTCAAGGTTTCTTGATCCGGCAACAATTCTACCACTAGAATGACGAGTCTGAGAAAGAAAAACTAAAAACAGAGATATTATTTATTGGGTCAATTTCGACGATTAATTCTTTAATCACCCTAATTTCTTTAGCCTCAAATTTCACAATAAGTTAATTTGATAGGGTTTTTTACAATTACCCTTGAACATAAGGGTTTATTATAGTGACCCTCCCATAGTTTTAGAACATACACTTTGTTAGTGTTGTGCCTAAAAGCCAATCATGAGATAATTGTATTTTTACACATTGAGTTATGATATTTGATTATGGCATTAATCCAGCAATTATGATTGTTGTTTTGTTTCTGCGTAACGTAATAAACATAATTGTAACCCTAGAATAATGATATCCTTAAATGTCCCAAGTCTAGTATTATTATGGAGTGGGTTTCAATGATAATATAATGATTGGCGTATGTGGAGACTAATATGATATATGTAGTCTACATATGGGTACAAGTTGGAGAACTTGTTACTGTACCGACCCCCCATGAAAACATTACATGGATCGTTATATGAGTGTTATAAGTGATTCTCATAGTGATCATGGTATATGTAGTCCTTCGACCTAAGATCATTAAGCTTCCCTACATATGAGTCACATACTTTGATACTTTCCTTTGTTGCTCGTAACTGAATGAACTTGAAGGAGGTCATTGGATATGTCACATATCATGCAGAGGGATTTGTATGATCAAGATGGGATTTGTCTCTCCTATGTAACGAGAGTAATATCTTCGGGCCCCTTGATTGAGTAAGACTTAGAAAAATGCATGGCCATGCTTGGATGAGTTAATATACGATATTAATGTCATCAATTTAAGTTGGTCTACTTGGTAATCAAGAAACCAAAGATTGGGCTATACGAGAGTGACACATTCCATGTCTCATGCTTAGTCTTGATATCTTGGACAAAGGGACAATGACGTATATCGGTAATGATCATAAAGGTTTAGTCGAATCACCGACAATTTTGTCACTTGGGTAGCAATGATGTGTTGCTAGACACCGCTCATTGCTTATGATCATAAATGTGATTTATGATCATTGCCAAAATGGTAAGAGCCTATTGGGTCACACACATAGAGCTATTTGGATTATTAGAGTGCATGGGCTAATAATTTGGGTTTTGGTTTCACAATAATTTCGTATTAATAATGGGTCTAATAGTTGAGCCATTATGAGGCCCGAAATTAAAGCTTAATTGGATTAGGGCTTTGAAACCCATTAGGCCTAGAAGTTGAGTCTCACTATAAATACAACTTTTAGTGAGAAATTCTCAGCTTCTTGCCCTAGTCTCCCAAAAGGATAGTCGTACTATTCTCTTGCAATTCCTTGGAGGATGCAAGCTAGCACTGCGAGCACAAGGGAAACGCATCTGCCGAGACGTGGTGAAAGCGTGGTGATCTCGAAAGGCTTGTGTAGATACCATAGAGAGCTTGAACACGTCAACTGTTTAGGTTTTGTGATTTGACTCTACAGTTGGGTGAGAGATCTGAATCAAAAATTAGGTATGAAAATTTTTGAACAGCCGGTTTACCCCGTTTCACTTGGATCCTAGAGGATTTCGGTTAAATTCTGCTGCGCTGTTTGGCTTCTAAAACCCAACACACTTATCCTTTAAATTTTAAACATCATCTGTCTAACTGTTGGCGAAGGACTTTGACATAAAAAAAGTACATGTGTTTCCTTAATTGCCCCTAGGTAGTTGTAGATATGAGTAAATAAAACCAACAAATTTTCCCAACCTTAAATATAGAGATGAGTCTTGGGAAGATTCTTCATTGTTTAACCTACAAAATGGGAAGCAAAGTAAGGAAGGAAAATAGACACTAGCAGCTACGGGAAAGATAAAACAGAGGAAGACTCAAGGAAAACACAAGGTTGAAGAGCAAATCCTATTGTTTCAGGTGGCAGTAAGGTGGAAGAAGAAAATGTCAAGTAAAGGTATGTTGAAACACAATTTATAGTTCAATTAATGAGTAGTACATATATAACAAAGGTTTATTTCCTGCATGTGTAGGAGACATGTCTTCTTCAAGTGTGAATAGAAGATGGTTGGAAGAATTTCAGCATGAAAATAATTACTATCATTGTGGAAAAAAGGCAAGAGTCTGAATTTTGGAATTAAAGATTAGCAGAAACAAGTAGTTCTACAACGGTGAAGATGATAAGTGTGGATTTTTCAAGTGGTGTTTACCTATGAATGGGAACTGTGGAAGAAGCTATAGTAGTAAAATTCAACAAGGCAACATAGATGCAATTGCAAATGGTGAGTTTGGTTGAAGATTGCAATGGATTGAAGAAACTGTTTCTTCAATTAAAGCTTGGGTTGTTGGGGTCATGATGTTCAACATATTGGTGGTTGTGTTTATGATGGCTGCTGTGATAAGTAGATAATTTGGGTGGAGAAGTGGGAGGTGGATGGGGCTAGGATATTTTGACTTTTTTATGCTTTTTTATTAACAATTGGAAATATAGTGGACCACTTCCAACTTGGTTTGTGTAAGGTAAACATTCAAAAGTTACCAACATTCATATGCAAACCAGGAAAACCACAAAAAAAGTACTACATCACATAATAATTTTCAAATATATGTAGAATAAAACCAATTTGTATGCATTTCCATTTCATCAAAATTCAATGTGCAATCATTCACCATAAAAAAAAAAAAGTAGATCTCATATTAACAAAACCTTAGCTACCCATCAAACTACAAAAAACAGCAATATCTAATTCTTTCTCTTCAAGTTTCAACTGCATCTATCCTTTGTAGCCATGCACAAGCTCTACTTTAAAGTTGCAAAGCTAAAAGAAAGAGGGGCAAGCAATTAGAAACCACAAAATAAGTACTTGCAATTCACCATGTCAAGGTAATCAGAAATAAGCAGTTCTCTTTACTTTTTTTTTTTCTTCTTTTGCTGGTTTTGTTGATCTTGATTGTTCCTTTGCGGCCCTTGCAAGTTCTTGGGTTGATTACCCTTTTTCTCTTTTGAATTTCATACCTAAAAGATTGAGATTCAATTTTAATAGAAGCCAAATTAAGCAAATAAAGCTGCTGCAACTATAAGAGACTTACCTCTCTATAAGATCTATCTTGCAAGTTCTTTGGTTATGGCCCTTTGTAGGTAATGTGTACACTTTAGTGTTGTTGACCTCTTGTTGCAACATACCTGCTATCCAAGTTCTCTTTTCCCGAATTTTCTTACTTTTCCCACAAATCTTTTAACTATTGGAGGTTGGATAGCATCGTCTTTGCTAGATGAAGAATAGTCAGTTTGTAGAATTGGATGGTTGACCTTGTCATACGACTTCCTATACAAAAAAGCAGTGTAATAGGCATAATCAAAGTCTTCTAGATTCAATCTCATGATGGGCTGAATTGCATGTTTGCTTGGTATTCCAATCATCATCCATTCTTTACAAGTGCAAGTTCTTTGAACCATGTTAACCATTTCTTGTGCAAAACCACATATTATCTAAAATTCACCTCTTCCTACAACAATCATGGCACATTTCCTCGAGGATTGAACGTTTTTATCAAGCATGGCCGTTGCTTTAGGTGTAAGATCATTTTTCCATGTGCATGCAGCAGCAAACCTTTTCTAGAATTTGGCCATAACTTTCAATCGTATGCTTTAAAAAATTTGTAATATTGGCTTACTACACACCTTCCCAACCTATCCTTCTCAGAATCTTCTTCCTCTTCAAGATGACCATCTTCACCCTCTAAAGTTATTGGTTCCTCCTTTGGTATTCACTCATCATCATTGTCATCATAAAACTCAAACACCTATTTAGAGGCATAAACCCTTTCTTTATCCTTCTAAAATTCACACGTTGCCCTACCTTCTAACCTTTTGCTTACTCGGGTATTTTTTTGGTTTGCTATTTTTGATAGCTCTTTCCCCTTCACATCCAATTGACTTGCACCTCTTTTTTCCCTCTCAAACCAGTGTTGGAACTTAGCTCAAAAGCACTAGTTGGCTCACAAACCACTGCATTACCACCAATACTCACATCATCTGTAACCTCATGCACATACAAGGGAATTTGTTTAATGCCATCAGAGAAGATGATTCACAGCATGTCCAAATGGAAAATGCAATCTCTATTGAATTCATTATTAATGTCAAACTCTTAACTTCTATAGTTTAGTCTGAATTAATGAAAAACCATCCTGCATACTCAACCAATATGTTACTATTTTGGATAAAAACCAACACTAATAAAGGCTGTCAAGGTAATCCAAAAAAGAATGTAGTAGAGGTGGAATAAGACAACGTCAAACAAAAGAAACCCTTCAAACAACAAGAATGTAGCAAGATACCTTAAATGCAACTAGATTTTCAATCCCTCTAACAATGCAACATAATCCTTTGACCATCGTTTGCCTCACAATGCAGCAGAACTCATGTTACCACCTCACAAAATGGGAGAATTACAAGTGTGTCATAATGGCTAAAAATCATTATATTGTGTAATTCTCACCATAGTGATTGTAGTGTGGGGGTAAAAGGTATGATCAATACCTCCTTAAAAGTGTTCCAAGTTGGTAAGTTGGTCCCCAAGAAAAGCCTTAAGGATTGTTTGTTTGTAAAGCAACCTATGGACTTTTTTGTAAGATTTTGGAAATTCGGGTACTCAATTGCAAAAATTTCACAAAAGAGATTTGGCGAGTTATGGGAAGGATATGAATGGTATGAAAGTGCTATTGGAGGACCAAATTGCTTATGGAAGACAACTAAGGACAAAGAAAACACAAAAAGGCATAAAGGACCTAAGTGTCCGAATGTAGGCCTTAAGATGTGTATGTCTATGACTTAATTCAAATGGAAGTTTTGTTGGGTTATCCCACATAAGGAGGGCTGCTAAAGAATGATAAGGATGGTCAAATGTGGGCCAAGAGATTAAGACTAGGAAACCATAGTCTTGTAGCAAGGAAAATGACATAAGACAAGGTTAAGACTACTTAAGTCTGTTTAGTGTACTTTTGACTATTTAAGTAGTCAAGACCACCTTTGCTCTCTAAATTTCGGCCTCCACCAGCAAAAAGAAAGCCAGCCCTCTCCTCCACACTTCCTCCATAGCCACCATACCTTCAAACTCAAAACTACTTGCAATTGAAGTCAAGGAAGCACAATTGGAAGCTATTTGGTGCTATTGCTTGAGTGCACCTAGGATCAAGCTCCAATTTCAACATACCCATCAAGGTAAGGGTTCTCTTGCTCTCATGGGTTGTTTTCTGTATTTTCAAGCAACCATGGAGCCAGGGCTAAGCTTGGAAGAGAGCCATGAGCTTGATAAACCAAGCTTAGTGAGGGGAGTGCACTTATTGAAGGTTTTGTGACCTAGTGTGAAGTGCACAGTGATGGCAGCGAATTCCTGGGCCTCTAAGGCCCAAAATTTAGTACTAACTAGTGTTAAAATCCTCCTAAGACCAAGCATTAGCTTGAGGAGGGCTGCCATAGTGATTTGGTTAAGTTTATTACATGTTTTATGGACTAACCTATGGTATATGTTGCTGCCACATTTCATGTGTTTGTTGTTTGTGTTTGGCTGTTGCATTTGGTTGCTATATCTTGTATATATGCATTTTGGTTTTTGTGTTTTAGTGTCATTGGATGCAGGTTTTAATGATGGTTACATTGCCTATTGAATCCAAGTGCTACCCTTACTAAGTTTCTCAATGAAACTTACTCCCCTCAGTTCTGTCATTTCAGGTCCAGCTGAAAGATCACCTTCAAACTAACCTTTGTGGTTTGAGTTTTGATCTGAAATTTCAGTTACATGAACTTCCATATGTATAGTTATGATCTGGAAAGTTTGGTTATTTTAGGAGCACATTTGGTATTTTTAATTGTGGTACTTACTGTGTTGTGCAGCAGCTGTCCAGCATCCTGTCAGGACCTCCTGTAACCTAGGGTGCGCATTTAGTTGAGTTAAGACCATATTGTAGTGCATGTATGCATGTACATGTAGTGTATGTAAAATGAGACAAGTATGTGAACATTTGAGTAATGTTTTGGCTATGTAAGTGATGTGGTGCAAAGCTGCCTAAGTGTGAATGATGGGCTGCTTACTTGTAAATTCTGTTTTGCCCACATAAAGTTGTTAAAAGAAAGGGAATGTAATTCCTATGTGTAATGGACATATATGGGATAGCCTTGGAGGGCTTTCCCCTTGTGAATGAAGTGTTTGCATGGTTTAGAAAAATTGTATGGGCAAAATGGTCCAAAAGTTGCCAGAATTTTGACCATGTACCTAAAGTTTAATATCTCCCTGTCTAGAATGAATCTTGGTATGAAATTTTAACCACACCTAGGGAACATCTAAAGGTTGAACTGGAATTTGGAATTTCTAGATTTGGATCCTTGTAGCCAAAGATATGACGTTGCAAAATTGGATGAGTTACTGTTCATTTGGTCAGAATTTTGTAACCAAATTCAAAAATCCATAGCTTGGTCCATGGGTGCGCTATTGGTGTAAAACAAAATTCCTTGGTTTTCTGTAAGTCTCTACTTCATAGTGGAGCAAATAAAACAGGGGGGTATGAGGCTAGAATGATACAGTTTATTAGTGGAAGTTACAGGCGCAGTGGTTGATCACTAGAATTTAACAAGATTGCCTAATGTGTGGAAGCCAAAACTAAGACTTGTGCTAGTGTTTTCCTTCTTTGCTGCCATGGTGTGCATGAAATGTGAATATGTGTGTGATGGTTGGACCAATAGGCATGTATTTACATAGTGGCCAAGAGGGCCACTTGGGTATGCACACTAAGGGTAGTGTTCTGATGGCCTACAGAACATTACCAACCCTGGGAGTCTAAATGCACAGTTTTGGCACAATAACTGGACTACCCCGGAGTGGGTAACAACTCATGCCAAAGTTCTCCTTCACATAATCACCTTTGACCTATGTTTGCCTCACCAATTCCACCCGAAATCCCAAATTTTCATCCAATTCGAATAAGAACCCCCAATTTCACAATACCCCATTTTTCAAAAAAATGCTAACCTTTCTAAGTCCTAATCTAAGCAAGGTATAAAAAAGGACTCTACTTCTAAATCTCTTTGGAACTATAAGTTTTAAGGTACACAAATGAAATTTTTACATGTTTTAACGGATCTAACAGGCGGCATTTAAGTTTTAGGAAGGCAAGTGCATGTTTTGAAACCATGAGGGGGCTAGTGTAATAAACCCTTATGTTCAGGGGTAATTTTTGAAAAACCCTAATTGATATATAGATCTTGTGCTTTACATGCTACAAAATATAAAAATTTTACATTTCAGAATTTTCAATTTCATTCATTAGCTTTTGATAGCTGAAGGGCTATCGCCCACATTACATTCGGGTTGGTGGTCTTGATAGCACCCTCGGGAAAGAACATGATCGACCTTGGGAAATGGCCTAACACCACCCTCTGTAAGGAACATGACTAACCTCGAAAAAGGGTTAGCACTGCCCTCAGATTATTAACCAATGTCACCTTTCGGAATCTTCAAAACCCTCGGATATGAGCTTGGTCTTTGAAAGGGCTTACGGACTTTCAAAGTCTTATAAGGAAGATGAAAAATGTATGGTTAGCAGGACCATTGACAGGTAGCCTTCACACACTCCTAACCTCTAACCCAGGCATAACCACCTACGAACAGCCGGTCATAGCTCACCCCATGGTCTGGACCAAATGTGAGCAGATCTAACCGACCACATGTTCTGATCAGCGTGACTAGGGAAAACGGCCTTCTCTCAAGGGCCTCCTATAAATACCTAGAAGGTGTTGGGTTTCGGGAGCCAAACAGCTCAGCGAAATTTAACCGAAACCCTCCAGGATCCAAGTGAAATGGGGTAAACCGGGTGTTTGAAAATTTTCATACCTAAATTTTGGTTGAGATCTCTCACTCAACTGTAGAGTCGAATCACAAAACTTGAACAGTCGGATCACGACGCTTCCACCACGTCTTGGCAGATGCGTTTCTCTTGTGCTCGCAGTGCTAGCTTACATCCTCCAAGGAATTGCAAGAGAAGAGTGCGGCTGTCCTTTTGGGAGGCTAGGGCAAGGAGACCTGCGAATTTCTCACTAGAGGATGTATTTATAGTGAGACTCAACTTCCAGGCCTAATGGGTTTCAAAGCCCTAATCCAATTAGGATTTAATTTCGGGCTTAATAATGGGTCAACTATTGGGCCCATCATTAATACGAAATTATTGTCAACCCAAAACCCAAATTATTAGCCCATGCAGTCTAATGATCCAAATAGCTCTGTGTGCGACTCAATAGGCTTTTACCACGTTGGCAATGATCATAAATCACATTTATGATCATAAGCAATGAGCGGTGTCTAGCAACACATCATTGTTACCCAAGTGACCAGATTGTCGATGATTCAACTAAACCTTTATGATCATCCCCGATATATGCCATTGTCCCTTTGTCCAAGATATCAAGACTAAGCACGAGACATGGAATGTGTCACTCTCGTATAGCCCAATCTTTGGTTTCTTGATTACCGAGTAGACCAACTTAAACTGATGACATTGATATCGTATATCAACTCATCCGAGCATGGCCATGCATTTTTCTAAGTCTTACTCTATCAAGGGGCCCGAAGATATCACTCCCGTTACATAGGAGGGACAAATCCCATCTTGATCATACAAATCCCTCCGCATGATATGTGACATACCCAATGACCTCCTTCAAGTTCACTCAGTTACGAGCAACAAAGGAAAGTATCAAAGTATGTGACTCACATGTAGGGAACCTTGATGATCTTAGGTCGAAGGACTACATATACCATGATCACTATGAGAATCACTTATGACACTCATATAACGATCCATGTAGTGTTCTCATTGGTGGGTCGGGCCAGTGCACAAGTTCTCCAACTTGTACCCATATGTAGACTACATATCTCATATTAGTCTCCACATATGCTAGTCGTTATGTATTATTTCAACCCGCTCCACAATAATACTAGACCAGGGACGTTTAAGAATATCATTATTCTAGGGTTACAATTATGTTTATTACGTTACGCAGAAACAAAACAACGAACATAATTGCTGGATTAATGCCTTAATAAAATATCATGACTCAATGTGCAAAAATACAATCATCTCATGATTGGCTTTTGGGCACAACACTAACAATCTCCCACTTGCACTAAAGCCAATCATCCATGTATCTAATACCGATGGACCTAGAATGGCTATCATGCTTTTGCTGCGTAAGGGGCTTTGTCAGTGGATCAGCAATGTTGCTATCTGTCGAAGTCCTGCATATCCTTACATCACCCCTCTCGATGATCTCCCTGATGAGATGATAGCGTCGGAGTATGTGTTTGGATCACTGGTGAGATCGAGGTTCCTTAGCCTGTGCAATTGCTCCATTGTTGTCACAATAGAGCTCTATCGGGTCGGTAATGCTTGGAACCACTCCAAGTTCAATGATGAACTTCTTGATCCAAACTGCCTCCTTCGCAGCATCAGAGGCGGCAATGTACTCAGATTCTGTTGTAGAGTCAGCTACTGTCTCTTGCTTTGAACTCTTCCAGCTCACAGCACCACCACCAATACAAAACACATAACCAGATTGCGATCTAAAATCATCCTTATCGGATTGGAAGCTTGCATCGGTGTAACCCCTTACAACGAGCTCATCTTCACCTCCAAAGACCAAGAATGCATCCTTAGTCCTTCGTAAGTACTTAAGGATGTTCTTAACAGCTGTCCAGTGACTCTCACCAGGGTTCGATTGGTACCTACTCGTCATGCTTAAGGCATATGAGACATCGGGACGAGTACATATCATGGCATACATGATAGATCCAATTGCTGAGGCATATGGAATCTTACTCATGCGCTCTCTCTCCTCGGGTGTACTCGGACACTGAGATCTAGAAAGAGTTATACCATGTGACATGGGCAAGAATCCTTTCTTGGAATCTTGCATGCTAAACCTCTTTAGCACCTTGTCAATGTATGTACTTTGACTTAGGCCAAGAAGCTTTCTAGATCTATCTCTATAGATCCTGATGCCTAACACATAGGCTGCTTCACCCAAGTCCTTCATAGAGAAACATTTCCCCAGCCAAGTCTTCACAGACTGTAGCTCAGGAATGTCATTCCCGATGAGTAGTATGTCATCTACATACAACACCAAGAAGACAATAGCGCTCCCACTAACCTTCTTGTAGACACAAGGTTCATCTTCATTTTTGATAAAACCAAACTCTTTGATTGCATCATCAAAATGAAGATTCCAACTTCGAGAAGCTTGCTTCAGTCCATAAATGGACCTTTGCAACTTGCACACTTTATTGGCATTCTCAGGAGTGACAAAACCCTCAGGTTGTGTCATGTACACATCCTCAAGTAGCTTTCCATTTAGGAATGCAGTTTTGACATCCATTTGCCATATCTCATAATCATAGTGTGCAGCAATAGCAAACAAAATTCGGATGGATTTAAGCATAGCAACTGGTGAAAAAGTTTCATCATAGTCAATACCATGAATTTGCTTGAAACCTTTTGCAACCAATCGTCCCTTAAAGGTAATCACATTACCATCCATGTCAGTTTTCTTCTTGAAAACCCATTTGCACCCTATGGGTTTTACCCCTTCAGGTGGGTCAACCAAAGTCCATACTTGGTTTTCATACATGGATTCCATCTCGGATTTCATGGCCACTAGCCACTTCTCAGAGTCAGGCCCCGACATAGCTTGTTGGTAGGTTGTGGGCTCATCCTGATCCATGAGCATCACATCACCAGTGTGAGTCACAAGAAATCCATATCTCTCGGGCTCACGCCGAATCCTACCAGACCTACGTGGGCTCTGTGCTACAGGAACAGACTCTTGAACCACAACATCTTGTGGTGTCTGTTCAGGTTCCATTTCAGGTTCGATGTCTCCTTGTTGTTCTTGAATTTCTTCAAGTTCTACTTTCCTCCCACTAGTTCCTTTAGAGATAAACTCTTTCTCTAAAAAGACACCAGTTCGAGCAACAAACACTTTTTGCTCAGAAGGATTGTAGAAATAGTAACCCTTTGTTTCTTTGGGATACCCAACAAAAAGGCATTTTTGAGATTTGGGCCCTAGTTTGTCAGAGGATTGACGTTTCACATAAGCGTCACAGCCCCAAATCTTCATAAAAGACAAATTGGGACGCCTCCCACTCCATATCTCATATGGTGTCTTTTGAACCGATTTAGATGGAACTCGGTTTAGTGTAAAAGCGGCTGTCTCTAGAGCATGTCCCCAAAAGGAGTTTGGAAGGTCAGCTTGACTCATCATAGAGCGAACCATGTCTAACAGAGTTCGATTTCTCCTTTCAGATACACCATTCCATTGAGGTGTACCTGGTGGAGTGAGTTGTGATACTATACCACACTCCTTCAGATAGTCAAGGAATTCTCGATCCAAGTACTCTCCACCTCGATCTGATCGAAGCACTTTGATACTCTTCCCGAGTTGATTCTCTACTTCATTCTTGAATTCTTTGAACTTTTCAAAGGATTCTGACTTGTGTCTCATGAGATACACATAGCCATATCTGCTGAAGTCATCAGTGAAAGTAATGAAGTATTGGAAACCTCCTCTAGCTTGTGTAGACATAGGGCCACATACATCACTATGTATGAGTCCTAGTAAGTCATTAGCCCTTTCACTTTGCCCTGTGAATGGGGCTTTGGTCATCTTGCCCAACAAACATGACTCACATGTCTCATATGATTCAAAATCAAATGAGTCCAAGAGTCCATCCTTATGGAGCTTGGATATGCGGGTCTCATTTATATGGCCCAAGCGACAGTGCCAGAGATAGGTCGGGTTTGAATCATTTAATCTGACCTTCTTGGTATTCACATTATAGATTGGATCTTCGAGGTCTAGAACATACAACCCATTGCTAAGTTGAGCACTACCATAAAAGATTTCATTCAAATAAATAGAACAACATTTGTCCTTTATTATAAATGAAAAACCTTTCTTGTCCAAACAAGAAACAGAAATCAAATTTCTACTAATAGTAGGCACAAAGTAGCAGTTGTCTAATTCTAAAACTAATCCACTAGGTAAAGTGAGAACATAAGTCCCTACGGCTAAGGCAGCAACCCTTGCTCCATTTCCAACACGTAGGTCCACTTCACCTCGGGCCAATCTTCTACTTCTACTTAGATCCTGCACATTTGCACAAATGTGAGATCCACATCCAGTATCCAATACCCAAGATGAGGAAGTAGAAAAGTTAGCCTCTATAACAAAAATACCTGAAGTGGAAGTCTTACTTCCCTTTTCCTTAGCAAGTTCTTCAAGATAGAGCTTGCAATTGCGCTTCCAGTGTCCAGGTTGCTTACAATGGAAGCACTCCCCTTCCTTTGCCACACCACCCTTTGGTTTCAGTGCAGCTGAAGAAGAATTAGCATTGGACTTTCCATTAGCTTTATCCTTCTTCTTGTTGGCTTTTCCTTTTCCCTTGCCCTTTTGAACCATCAAAATGGGCTTAGCCTTCTTAAGGTTTTGCTCAGCAGTTCTCAACATGTTGAGCAATTCAGGGAGGGACTTGTCAAGGTCGTTCATGTTATAGTTCATGACGAACTGACTGTAGCTTTCAGGCAACGATTGCAAGACTACATCAATAGCCAACTCTTTCTGAAGAGCAAATCCCAAATTCTCAAGATTCTCAATGTACCCAATCATCTTGAGCACATGAGGACCCACGGGACTTCCCTCAGACATCTTGCACTGAAACAATGCCTTAGAGGTCTCAAACCTCTCATGCCTAGCTTGCTCTTGGAAAAGCATTTTGAGATGTTCGATCATATCGAACGCCCCCATGTTCTCATGTTGCTTCTGAAGCTCAGATTCCATGGTAATAAGCATGAGGCATGCAACATCCAAAGCATCATCAGAATGCCTCTTGTGAGCATCCCTTTCAGCTCTTGGAGCAGTGGCAGCAGGCTCATTCGGAATGGGCTGCTCTAGGACATAAGCCTTTCTCTCTTGTTTGAGGACTATCCTCAAGTTTCGGTACCATTTGAGAAAGTTGGTCCCATTCAGTTTTTCCTTCTCAAGGATCGATCGCAACGAAAGTGTCGATGTGTTTTGTGCCATGGTTATCTACAACAGTAAATATGCAGTGTAAGAGTCATGTATTTTAATTCATTTAATAAGGACTTTTATTAAACGATACTCCCACTATTTTCCTCAAAATAATAACCCTCGATATTATTTCGGAACACCTCGGCGCTAAGGTATTCTAGTGGGCCAAGATCCATATTTGACCACAACCTGAGTCAGCTTTGGCTTTTCTCTCAAGTTACAGCTATTTAGGTAGGCAACTCCTTGCCAATTGCATCTTATGCAACTCTTGGATAGTTGGGTGAACAACACTTGTCCAAGCTCATCTCATGAGCTTAAGCCCAACTCTATGCCTCTAAGTCCCTAATCCTATTAGGATGACTTAGTTAAGTCGGACCCAAAGTTAGCAATTTGGATATCACTATTATCCCATCGCGCCTTACCAAGATGAACATAGGTGCTTTGCTTTGGCAAACCCACCTAATGTTGATCAAAGTCTTGACGAGTGCCAACATTTGGAAGGCATCACATTTAATGACTTAATATTTGTTTGAGGGATTTTTCTTTTGATCTCACCAATTTGTTATCTCCGGTTGTTTTATACATGCATCACATACAAATATAAAACATGCATCTCATGCTTACAAGAAAGTAAACGTGACATGGTTATAGCCCAAACTATGCGATATTCTCAAGCCAATGAGAATATCATAAAAGCCTAAGAAAAGAAAAGAGTCTTCACAAGCTCCTTCTCTTCCTTTCTTGGTTGCCCTTTTGTTGTCACCTCCTTGGACATACCACCTTGGATGATCCTTGGACATACCACCTTGGATGATCCCATAATGCACCATTACATCAATAATAGAAACCTCGAGTTACATTCGAGGGGAGTAAGGTGAGAAGAGAATGTACAATGAGAGTGATAAGAAAAGGCACGACTCGCAGGCCGTATTTACAAGTACAACCAATCAAGGGCTATAACCATGCACCATGCTTCAAACACCAATCAGCATATCATGTCAAATCTCATTCAACAAAGATGCATGCCAATTTTCGTGCGTTGATTAACCAGTTTTTATTTATGTGGCGCTTCGCATACGGCGGTCCCGCTGGCCGGTCAACGGACGGTGGTTCCGCTGATCGGTCAGCAGACGAGGTCAACGGGAGCTGTCCTTGCAGGGGGTGTGGGGGGCAGCGCCTCCCGGCGCAAAAAATTCTCTTACAATTGCTTAGCCCGAACTCTTCTATTTCGCGCAAGTAGGCACCCGAGACTCCTCCATTTGAGCCACCAAAAATACCTTACTTTCGGTGCCCGAACAGGTCGAATCCGAACAAAGCTAGGGTTTTTGCAACTATTGCAAGAATCCTAATCCATATCGGTATCTCATACTATTCAATTTCGGGTTAATCTCATTAACCAATTAGTGTCATTTCTTCAGATACGTCATATGTTCATTACGAGTTTCGGTTTCATGCATCATGAATCAATCTAATTAATCATGGCCGAAAAGCAACCGAACACATAACATCATGCGATTCAACATCAATCCCGATTTAGGGTTTCACCAGTAGCTCTGATACCACTGTTGGGTTTCGGGAGCCAAACAGCGCAGCGGAATTTAACCGAAACCCTCCAGGATCCAAGTGAAACGGGGTAAACCGGGTGTTCAAAAATTTTCATACCTAATTTTCGGTTGAGATCTCTCACTCAACTGTAGAGTCGAATCACAAAACTTGAACAGTTGACGTGTTCAAGCTCTCTATGGTATCCACACGAGCCTCTCGGGATCACCACGCTTCCACCACGTCCCGGCAGATGCGTTTCTCTTGCGCTCGCAGTGCTAGCTTGCGTCCTCCAAGGAATTGCAAGAGAAGAGTGCGGCTGTCCTTTTTGGGAGGCTAGGGCAAGGAGACCTGCGAATTTCTCACTAGAAGTTGTATTTATAGTGAGACTCAACTTCCAGGCCTAATGGGTTTCAAAGCCCTAATCCAATTAGGCTTTAATTTCGGGCTTAATAATGGCTCAACTATTGGGCCCATTATTAATACGAAATTATTGTGAAACCAAAACCCAAATTATTAGCCCATGCACTCTAATGATCCAAATAGCTCTATGTGTGCGACCCAATAGGCTCTTACCACGTTGGCAATGATCATAAATCACATTTATGATCATAAGCAATGAGCGGTGTCTAGCAACACATCATTGCTACCCAAGTGACAAGATTGTCGATGATTCGACTAAACCTTTATGATCATCACCGATATATGCCATTGTCCCTTTGTCCAAGATATCAAGACTAAGCACGAGACATGGAATGTGTCACTCTCGTATAGCCCAATCTTTGGTTTCTTGATTACCGAGTAGACCAACTTAAACTGATGACATTGATATCGTATATCAACTCATCCGAGCATGGCCATGCATTTTTCTAAGTCTTACTCTATCAAGGGGCCCAAAGATATCACTCCCGTTACATAGGAGGGACAAATCCCATCTTGATCATACAAATCCCTCCGCATGATATGTGACATACCCAATGACCTCCTTCAAGTTCACTCAGTTACGAGCAACAAAGGAAAGTATCAAAGTATGTGACTCACATGTAGGGAACCTTGATGATCTTAGGTCGAAGGACTACATATACCATGATCACTATGAGAATCACTTATGACACTCATCTAACGATCCATGTAGTGTTCTCTTGGTGGGTCGGTCCAGTACACAAGTTCTCCAACTTGTACCCATATGTAGACTACATATCTCATATTAGTCTCTACATATGCTAGTCGTTATGTATTATTGCAACCCGCTCCACAATAATACTAGACCAGGGACATTTAAGAATGTCATTATTCTAGGGTTACAATTATGTTTATTACGTTACGCAGAAACAAAACAACAAACATAATTGCTGGATTAATGCCTTAATAAAATATCATGACTTAATGTGCAAAAATACAATCATCTCATGATTGGCTTTTGGGCACAACACTAACAGAAGGCTCCTAGGTAATATACACGAGATGCTCTCTTTCTGCTCTCTACTTCTAGCCACTTCTCTAGCTACATTCTGACTTGGGCTTTCCTCAGGAAAAGACTTCAGGGAGCTCCTAACTCACATTCTTCAGGTGCTACAAATATCACTCAGGCAAAGTTCTACCGGAGGTTTAACATGTCCTACGTCAATGATTTGCTAGAGCATCATTTGGCGATGTCTGTGGGAACTTACTCCCAGGTCGTCGTCATGGAGGCTTGGCGATCTAAAGGCAACGGGATTCCAAAGTTCTGCTTCGTGCCTGAGCCTCTTGTGGCAAACGACCAAGCACCCCGGAGCCTTCCTTGCCAGAGGATGAGCATCTTCTGACGGTCACTATCGGCTTCTTGTGTGACTTCCAGCGCTCCATAATGCCTAAAATGACACAGCAATTCGACCGAAGTTGGTCATATGTCCCTAGAGGTCCATTAAGAGAGGGGGAGTTGGTCATCTCACCAGAGTTCCCCAAATAAGTGCTTTCATAGGGAGTCTTCAATGGAGAACCCATCATCTTGTGGGCAGTACACGGTGAGGTCCAAAACAAAAGAGCCAAGGACCTCTCAGCAGCGGAGCCCTTCCCTACGGAAAAGTCCCTATCCCCTCTCCGCTGAGGTTACTCACTGAGAAGAAGATGTCATTCTCCCTTGCCTCTGGCTCCCAGGAAAATGGGACAAGACGATACTACTGTGATAATGGAGAGAATCTTAGAAATGCTGCACAAGGTTGAGAAACAGGTCTCTCGAAAGCTTGTTTGGTCCAGGTTGTTGGAGACCTTCACTAGAGAATAGTCCCCCTTCGTCAGGGCGATAATGGAAGTACCAATGCCCAATGATTTCTGAGTACCATAGTTAGAAACTTATGGCGAGCTAAGTGACCTCCATGCCCACTTAACAAAATACAGAAGGAGCATGGTACTGCATGGGGCCGATGATGCCACCCTCTGCAAGTGTTTCAAAGTTACCTTATCTGAACCAACAATTGTGTGGTACAACTCCTTAGCACCAGGAACCATCATAGGCTTCCAGGAGTTGTCCACTGCCTTCACCCAGTAGTTCATACGGAGCAGGGTGACAATGAAGTTGCCAGTCTATATGTTTGACTTAGCCTAGAGGAATGGGGAGACTAGTCGGGATTATGTCCAGATGTTTAACTAGGAGGCACTCAGTTTTCCAAACTTTCACCCCAAGATTCAAATCCTCACAATGATCAGTGGGCTGAGGAGGGATTCGCAGCTCTTCTACAATTTATGAAAGGATCCCCCAGACACCGTCGATGAATTCCACCAAAAGGTAGAATAACACATGACAGCTGAGGAACTGAGAATGGGAGGGCTGAAGTCTGAGCATCATCAATCCGAAGGTCATAGTCACCAACCTCAGTATCATGTGGAGGGAAGAGGCAAGCCATGAAATCTTAGGGGGAGAGAGCCAATGACATTCATCCCCTTGAACACTACAAGAAAAAACATCCTTATGCCCTTAGAAAGGCAGGGAACATCAATCAAATGTCCGAAGGCCATGACCTAGGATAACAAAAAGAACATGAAGAAGTATTGCCAATTTCATTGGGATCACGGGCATGATACTGAGGATTGCTTCCAATTAAGGAAGTACATTGAGTTCTTAGTCAAACATGGACAAATTCGACGCTATTTGCATATGCCATCACCTAAGGCCCGGGAAAAAATAGATGATGAGAGGAAATGAGAAGATGAGGAGTTCAATTTTGACAGGTGCCAGACTAACCGAAGTCCTAGAAAGCACCCCCACCTTTGACTGTGGTAATCCAAGCCATAACCATAGGACTACCTTCAGTTGAAAAGCAAAGGAAGGTAAGAGAGGTCGCGATGATGGAGTTTGACAACCCGACAAACAAACTTACCCAAAGTGACGTGAAGAAGGTGCTCATCGACAATGGATCAAACATAGATGTTCTATTTGCTCACCTATTGCCAAGCTTGGGTGTTGCCCACTCCGGGGTAGTCCAATTATGTTGCTAAAATTTTGCATTTAGACTCCCAGGATTGGTAATATTCGGTAGGCCATTACAACACTACCCTTTGTGTGCATACCCAAGTGGCCCTCTTGGGCACTATGTAAACACATGCATATTGGTCTAACCATCACACACATATTCACATTTCATGCACACTATGGAAGTAAAGAAGGAAAATGCTAGCACAAGTCTTAATCTTGGCTACCATAATTAGGCAATCTTGTTAAGTTCTAGTGACTAGTCACTACACCTGAAACTTTGACTAATAAACTGTATCATTCTAGTTGTGTAACCCCTATTTTTTTTGCTCCATTATCAAGTAGAGACTTAGAGCAAACCAAGGAATTTTGTTTTACATCAATAGCCCACCTATGGAGCAAGTTATGGATTTTTCAAGTTGGTTACAAAATTCTGACCAAATGAACAATAACTTAGCCAAATTTATAACATCATATCTTTGGCTACAGGGCTCCAAATTCATAAATTCCAAATCCCAGTTCAACCTCTAGATGTTCTTGAGGTGTGGTCAAAATTTCATACTAGGATTCCTTCTACATAGGGAGATATAGAACTTTAAATGCAGAGTCAGAATTCTAGTCACTTTATGACCATTTTGCCCAAACAAAATTTCATAAGTGTGCAAACACTTTATTCATAAGGGGAAAACCCTCCAAGGTTATCCCATATATGTCCATTACATGTACCCAACATTTTTTACTATTTACCAAGTCTTGGCTACCTCCCCCATGGTGGGATAACTCCACAATTCCACCATTAGACTTAGATCAAAAGCTTGAACACCTTAAGGTTTACACTAAGACATTTAGGTCCTTAATGCCTTTAGTGTTTCCTTTGTCCAAACTTGTCTTCCATGAACAATTTGGTCCTCCAATAGCACTTTTATGCCATTCATATCCTTTTCATAACTCTCTAAGTTTCTTTCTTAAGAGTTTTGCAATTGAGTACCCGAATTTCCAAAACCTTACAAAAAAGTCCATAGGTTGCTTGACAAACAAGCAATCCTTAAGGCTTTTCTTGGGGGCCAAGGGACTAACTTGGAACAATTATAAGGAGGTGTTGATCATGCCTTTTGTTAGTGTTGTGCCCAAAAAACCAATCATGAGATGATTGTATTTTTGCACATTGAGTCATGATATTTTATTAAGGCATTAATCCAATAATTATGTCTGTTGTTTCATTTCTGCGTAACGTAATAAACATAATTGTAACCCTAGAATAATGATATTCTCAAATGTCCCTGGTCTAGTATTATTGTGGAGCGGGTTACAATAATACATAACGACTATCATATGTGGAGACTAATATGAGATATGTAGTCTATATATGGGTACAAGTTGGAGAACTTGTGTACTGGACTGACCCACCATGAGAACACTACATGGATCGTTATATGAGTGTCATAAGTGATTCTCTTACTGATCATGGTATATGTAGTCCTTCGACCTAAGATCATCAAGATTCCCTATATGTGAGTCACATACTTTGATACTTTCCTTTGTTGCTCATAACTGAGTGAACTTGAAGGAGGGCATTGGGTATGCCACATATCATGCAGAGGGATTTGTATGATCAAGATGGGAATTGTCCCTCATATGTAACGGGAGTGATATCTTCATGCCCTTTGATAGAGTGAGACTTAGAAAAATGCATGGCCATGCTCGGATGAGTTGATGTACGATATCAATGTCATCAGTTTAGGTTGGTCTACTCGGTAATCAACAAACCAAAGATTGGGCTATACGAGAGTGACACATTCCATATCTCGTGCTTAGTCTTGATATCTTGGACAAAGGGACAATAACATATATCGGTGATGATCATAAAGGTTTAGTCGAATCATCGACAGTCTTGTCACTGGGGTAGCAATGATGTGTTGCTAGACACCGCTCATTGCTTATGATCATAAATGTGATTTATGATCATTGCCAACATGGTAAGAGCCTATTGGGTCGCACACATAGAGCTATTTGGATCATTGGAGTGCATGGGCTAATAATTTTGGTTTTGGTTTCACAATAATTTTGTATTAATAATGGGCCCAATAGTTGAGCCATTATTAAGCCCAAAATTAAAGCCTAATTGGATTAGGGCTTTGAAACCCATTAGGCCTAGAAGTTGAGTTTCACTATAAATACAACTTTTAGTGAGAATTTCGCAGGTCTCTTTGCCCTAGCCTCCCAAAAGGATAGTCAGACTCTTCTCTTGTAATTCCTTGGAGGACACAAGTTAGCACTGCAAACGCAAGAGAAACGCATCTGCCGGGACGCGGTGAAAGTGTGGTGATCCCGAGAGGCTTGTGTAGATACCATAGAGAGCCTGAACATCTCAACTGTTCAGGTTTTGTGACTCGACTCTACAGTTGAGTGAGAGATCTCAACCGAAAAGTAGGTATGAAAATTTTTGAACACCCGATTTACCCCGTTTCACTTGGATCCTGGAGGATTTTGGTTAAATTCCGCTGCGCTGTTTAGCTCCTAAAACCCAACACCTTTTACCCCCCACACTTCAATCACTGTGGTGAGAATTACACAATATAATGGTATTTTAGCCATTATGACACTTGTAATTCTCCCATTTTTGTGTAGTGCTAACATTGGGTATTACTGAAGGTGAGCCCAAACTAGTGACTTCACCCCACTTTCAGAGTCGATCCTTCAGAACTCCCAATGCTAGGATGGATTGACCTACTGTTAATGTTGAAGGGTAGCTCAGTTAAGACAAAAGAGGATCTCATTGCCTCCACTATTGTAAGGTTCACTGTCATAAATGTTCCATCCTCGTACAGCGCCATCCTTGGAAGGCAGACACAAGGCAACCTTCATCTTTGAGCACATGTAAAGTACCTAATGGTCACGTTCGGGACAAAGGATGGGGAGGCAAAGATACTAATAGACCAAGCTAAAGTTAGGAAGGTGTTCATCAGAATATGGCAGAATCCTCCCAAAATCCACATGCAGGCCTCGGAGTAGAAGGGCGCACTGGCCAAAGATGGTATGGAAAGGGAAAAGAATGGAGTTGAGAAGGTGGAAACTGAGGACATAGAGTTGGTCCTCGGCCGAAGTACCCAAATTAGGAAAAAGCTAGCCAAAGGGGAAACAAAAAGACTTGTATCCCTTTTATTAATGAACAAAGATCTTTTTGCTTACTCCCCGAAGGACATGCCTAGAATAAATCCAAACATAATTCAACATAGTCCTAAGGTACACCCTGAGCGAAGGCCTGTTTGGCAGAAAAAAAATGTAGCTTTTCAGCCTACAAGAATAACTTCATCAATACAGAAGTCCAACGATTAACAGAAGCATGTATAATAAGAGAAGTCAAGTACCCAGATTGGCTTAACAATGTTGTCGTTGCCACCAAGGAAATGAGTGACAAACTCTGAATGTGCATTGAATTTAGAAATATCAACAATGCTTGTCCTAAAGACTCATATCCATTGCCTTTAATAAGTCAATTGGTAGACTCCACTACCGAGTATGGGCTACTTAGCTTCTTCGATGCCTTCAGTGGGTACCACGAAATTCGGATGAACCCTGAAGATGAGGAAAAAACTGCTTTTATCGCTGAAGTCGGTACATACTGCCACGTTAGAATGCCCTGCAGCCTTAAGAATGCAACAGCCACATATCAGAGGCTGATGAACAAGGTGCTCGACTCCCATATTGGGAGAAACATGGAAATGTATCTTTACAATATGATAGTCAAAAGTAAAGTATCTAGAAATCATATCACAAACTTACTAGAAACCTTCCAACAATTTTGGAAATTTGGAATTTGTCTTAACCCCAAAAGAAGCGTGCTTGGGGTAACGGCAGGCAAATTCCTCGAGTTTATGGTATCTAAAAGAGGTATAGATGCCATTCTGAAGAAGGCTAAGACCTTACTTGGATTTTGAACTCCTACAACTACCAAGGATGTACAAAAGGCTTACTGGGAGAATAATGGCCCTTAGCAGATTTATCTCTAGGTACGGATATCGGTGTTAACCATTCTTTAAAGTGCTCACTAAAGTAGCAAAAAATGAAGGCAACCTTGATTCCGAGGAACACCATTGGAATGAATATTGTCAATAAAAGTCTTGGGATGAACTCAAAAACTACTTAACCCACTTGTTGACACTTCTTCAACCAAGGGAGGGAGAACCTCTCATCTTCTACCTCGCAGTCACCGAGAAAGCAATAAGTTCAGTATTGCTGAGGGAAGAAGGAGGAAAACAGTGTCCTGTATACTATGTCAGCAAGTCTATAAAAAGCCATCTATGCCTTAGCTATGGCAAGTAGAAGACTCCAGCCTTATTTCCAAGGACATTCCATTATGGTCCCAACTAACCTACCTCTTCCGGATGTCAAGAAGAATGTGGTCCACTCAAGCTGGCTGTTGAAATGGTGTATCAAGCTCAGAGAGTACGACATCTCGTATGAAGAAAGAAAGTCCATAAAAGGCCAAGCTGACACAACCATCCTTGGCCATTGCCCAGGAGACCTCTGAGAGCTGGTCTCACGGTGGATTGCAATTGGCTAGTTGAATATGTGCGCGAATTAAAACTTCATGATGCTAGTTGATTAACCTAGAATATGCAAGATGCATGCTCTTCATGCTTTGACTTGGATTAACAAAAGCAATAAAACATTGACTTGGCCTAGAGATTTCCACAGAAAATAAGTTCAAATAGCCAAAGCATACAAAATCAACATTTATGTAAGTTTACTACACATAACAACTGTGTGGGGGCATTCATACATAAGGTAGACTAATGCCCTCATCCAAGAGCAACCCTAGAGTCTAGGACTCCTCAAAACATATACAATGGAGGCAATTAAGAGTACTATATATACAAGCCTTAACTGAGATCTTCTTGAACTAACTCCCACCTTGGATACAAGTCCCAGTGGCGAGTCACAAAAACCCTGTGAGCTCATATACAACCTGAGGATCTGATATATGCACATATAACTGGGTCCCTTAAGACCTCTCCTCATCCTACTCCTTGAACTACAAGGCTTAGCCTTGTCATCTAGCAAGCTGAGTTTGCCAGCCTAACTAGTGATAAATCACCAGTTGAACCTCTCCCTTTTTTTGTTGTACAGGGGAATTATGGTGGGACTATTTTAACTAGGCCATAAAGACCTTGTAAACTAGTGCACTAAGGTTTGACCCTACAACCTCGTGGCTAATGGCACGGCTAGGTCACCAAGGGTTTTAAACCTTTGACCCTAGCTAGTGGTACTTAGTTGTGATCCATAGTAAACTCATTTTCTTGCTTGTGGTAGAAGTAACCATAAAACTTTACAAAACTCAAGAAAACTCCTAGGTCTTGATGGACTTTTGAAAGTCTCGGAGTACCCCTGGAATGCTTAGACCCTAAGGTACCCTAAGAATCCCCTTAGGTCTCCCCTTGACCTTCCTAGCAAAACTTGGAAAATTCAGCCAACATAGTTACGGTGATGCATCACCACAGTTGCTAACGTTCTATGAACTTTCCAGCATTGGTGACGTGTCGTGGGCAATGGTACAAATCTGGCGACGCGTTGCCAATTTGCGAATCTGCAGAATTTTCATAGAGTTTGCTTCTATGAACTTTGGACACTTACCAAACATATCAAACATGCTTGGGTAGCCTCCAAACTTCACATACACGTAAAACATGTTGCATAGATCACAATCAACTATCACAGGCCAATCTATGATGCATTATCACATCATTCCAATCATCACAAACCTCATAGTCTACCATAATTCAACCTTGCCCACTAACTAATGCCATTACTAGAATTACTTGAATTCTTCAAGCAAACTCATTCCAATAGCATTAATTGAACTAAAAAACACAACTCCCTTACCTTAACTCCAAGTAACAAGAAAGAATCAAGTACTCTTCCAATCCACTAAGCTCACCAAGGCACCACCTAAGTTCCAAGCAAAACATGGGCACCAAACATCAAATTCTCACTTTCTAACCAAAACCCAAGCTCTTAACTAACCAATAAACCTGAAATCAATCAAGAACACATTGGTTACCTCATACTAAAAATAGGGGTTGGGAGAAAACATTCTGCCAAGCTCCAAAACCATAGTTTTATGGCTCAAATGAGCTCCCAATGGCCTATATACTTGTGATGGCTTTTCTTTTCACCAAGAAACTTTGATTTCAAGCTTAATTGGATGGAAAAATGAGGGTGGAGAGGATAAACCGGGGTTTACGGCAGCTGCCCCTTCACTTTACTCTTTTATAGCATTGTTTTTAATCTAAGCGATCAAAGTATTAGACATGATACACTTAAGTCCCCATCTTTTTGTAACCTTAGCTATTCTTGATTAATCCTTGTTTATTTCATCAAATTTGGGTTAAGTTAAAAGTTAAGTCATAAAACTTCATGTTAACCAGTCAGGATTCAGCTCGACTATTTAAGATGGAAAAATTACCATTTTACCCCTGAACCTTACTTAGTGCCTTAAGCTCCTTGGAACTTAGTGAACTTTGCTAAACTTTCCTATTTTTGCTATATAAACTTGACTTAAGGTTTGAAGCTTGATTTAGAGCACTTTACCTTCTCTAGGCATGCTTCCCACTAGGAGAGCCATAACACAGGCTTTAGCAGATTTTATTGTCAAATTGCCCAAGACCAATGTTACCCCCGATGACCTCAGAGATAAGGAACCCAAATGGGCATTGTTTATAGATGGTGCTTTAGGATTAAAACACTAGGGAGCTAGAGTAATACTGAGAGTCCCTAAAGGATTGGAAGCATCGAAGGCTATCAAGTTCGGATTCCAAGTCACCAACAACATCACCAATTATGAAGTCCTTGTAATAGGATTATGATTCGTGAAAAGAGTTGGTGTGAAGAATCTAAAGGCTTACAGTGACTCACAGTTGGTGGTTCGGCAAACGATGGGGGGATACAGTGCTAAGGATCCCAGCATGGCAAAGTAGCATGACCTCATCAAAAAACTGATCTACAAATTTGACAAGGTACAGAAAGAAAAGGTGCCTCGGAAAGAGAACATAAAAGCAGACATATTGGCTAAGTCAAAACAGTCCAATGAAGTACTTGATCATTCGAGCATAGCCATAATGGCACTCGCGACATCGAACAAAGGGTAGAAATATTGTATAAAGGAATATCTGATTAGTTTGTCCTTACTCGAGGACCCACGGGAAGCTTTGAAGGTACAAAGGTGTTTAGGAAGGTACTTCATGATTGGGGAAGAGTTGTACTGACATGGGTACACAAATCCCCTACAAAGGTGTATTAGTAAAGAGGACGCCGAAGTAATCCTGAAAGAAGATCACCAGGAAGTCTATGGGCCCCACATCGGGGTAGACACCTTGGCCAGAGTCTTACTTCATCAAGGATACTTTTGTCCTACTAGAAGAAAGGGTGCCCGGTAGTTCACCAAGAAATACGAAAAGTGCGAATGGCATGCACCCATCCAAAGAGCACCTTTAAAAAGAATAACTTTGGCTAATTGTCCTTGCCCATTTGTAGTATGGGGAATTGGCCTCATTGGTCCCCTTCTGGTGGCCCTTAGAGGAGTGAAATTTTGTTTCATTGTGGTTGATTTTTCCACAAAGTGTATTAAGGCAGAGCCCCTGGCAACAATTTCAGCAAAATACATTTAGAAGTTTGTCTAAAAAAACATCATCTGTAGATTCGGCTTTCCAAGGGTGATAGTGGTAGATATTGGTTCCCAGTTTTTTGACAAAGGGTTTCAGGAATTTGTCACCAACCTCAGGGTGAAATGTAATTTCACCCTGGTAGCCCACCCACAGAGTAAAGGACAAGTTGAAGTATCCAACAGAACATTAAAAGATGGATTAAAGAAGAGGTTGAAAGAGGCCAAGGGAAAATGGCTTGGAGAGCTCTCGAGTTTATTATGAACTTATCGAACAACCCTTAGAAGAGGCCCTGGTGGAACACCTTTCTGACTCATGTATAGTAGCAAGGCTATTATCCTTGTTGAAGTTGTTTAACAATCCATCAGAGTAAAGGTGTTTGACGAAGAAGGGAACAACCTCTGTTTAAGAACCAAATTCGACATGCTCGATGAACATAAGGAGATGGTTGAACTTAGAAGAAAAACTTTCTAGCAAAGCATAGCCATTGCGATGAACTTGCATGTCAAAACCTAAAGGGATCAAGAAGGGAGATGTTGTCCTTCGAAAGGCTGACCTGGAACTCCGAAGACCATTTCATGTTGTACTTTGGGCAAGTTGTGAGGGACCTTATTTGGTCCCAGATGAAGTTCGGCCATGAGTCTATAAACTTGGAAATATTGAAGGAGAAGAATTAGTCCGCTTACAGGGAATTAGTCTGCTTATAGGGAAGCGTTCTGAAGGAGATTCACCGAATTCAGTGATCTCCAAGGTTACCCAAGTATTCTAAACATACGAAGTCTTCCAAAAACATTGTATGAATGCCAGGAATTCATTCGAAACACTTAGGACAATTTTTTATTACTCATGTTGTCTAAGGATGGTAAGATATCACTATTGAAATCTACTGAATATAGTACCACATGGTACCTTGCATCAATTTTACCGAAGGAAGCACAATAGCCAAAAATGCCACTCAAAATTCACCACAAAGGCTAAGAAATTGATTTCCTGATAACCCACCTGCCAAATATAGTAGTTGAGCAAGCGATTAAAAAGAGTTAGTCATTTCTTCGAAATGACAAAAAGGCTTTGTGAGCAAATGAGCCTAGCTGAAGTAACTGATATGCTTAAGGCTGTTGAAATAGCTTCAAGTGTTGTGCTGCTTGTGGACTTGGCCAAAATTTTGAAAAAAAAAAAGTATTCCATTAAAAAAGACAAGTACAGAGGAAAAAGTGCAAAAAAAAAAATATAGAGAGACCGTATAGGTTATTTGGTCCATCTTTAGGCTCTTCAGTTCTAGTGTCCTCGGCATCATTCTTGTTATGATCATCATCGATGTCTTCGGCCGAAGGAGGATACTCTGGAAGGTTAAGGAACTTCATTTTTTACCACTCTAAAGAAGGTCCCTAGAGAATGTGAAAGGCTTTAAGGAAGAAGATATTGAGGCTAGGAAAATGTGAAAGAATTTGATATTGACCAAGGTAGAAACCGTCCTGAAATGAAGACTTCGTCACCTTGTCTGCCTTGGCTTTATCTGCCTTTAAACCTTCAAGTTGCTTCTTCAATGCCTCAATCTCTTTTTCTTTCTTCTTCTTCTTCTTCTTCTTCTTCCATTTCTTTAGTTGATTGACATTGGCACCAAGATCAACGTTGAGCCCCAAGGCCTTGGTCAGATCAGCAATGGCCTCCTCTTTCTCTTTTTGAAGGACCTCTGCCAAGGAATTTTGCTTAGCTAGCCTTACCCCAAGGTTAGAAATCTTTAAAGAACACTCTTTGAAAACATATTCTAGCTCTCCAGTGACTTTTGCCAAAGCTTAACGAGGTCCTCATTGGCAATCTTGTTGAGGTTGCCGTACTTGAGATAGGAGTTCGCAAACATCTCTTTGGCCTTTGCCAAATTCTCCTTCGATTGACTTTGGATCAAGGATTGTTTGGATACCCAGGCTTAGAGATAGCCTTCATAGGTGAGTAGTTGCAAAATGAAAAGGCGTTAACCGGGATGCAAATACTCAGGCACCAAAATTTTTAAGTATTAACGACAAAATAAATTCCTGAGCACGATGCTCAAAAATCTGTGCAGCAAGAATCTCTTCATTTGGACAATTGTCCATCAAAGATTGGAAATTATCATTTGTAATGATGCCCCTTGCCATCTGGGGAACCACCTTCTATTAGTCCTTTGAAACACAAGTCCATGTCTTCGGTGAAAGTCCAGAAGGACTCCCTTGAGACTTTGTCGTTGGGCATCTTTGCATCCTGAGAAGCTCGCTTTTGAGCATGATCCATCATCCACTCGATTCAAGCGAAATCCTCTGCAAAGTCATGATGAAGTTCCCTTACTACATCATCCCTTAATCATTCATCTATAAGGTCCAAAATCCCCAAAAATCCAAAACTCATAGATGAAAGGTTAAAGGATGAACTTGGTAATGGAGGGACTTTGGCGTGACTGACGTTGGAGTCACTGAGGTCAAAGGCCTCGATGGGGACCACCTTTGCCCTTTTTTTTCTAAGCCTCTTCGGCCGAGAGCACTCCTAATGAAGTCCATCAGGTTTTTGTAGCAGCTTCGGGACTGAGGGGAATTGATAGAATGGCCGTTTCCAAGGTCAGATCTGTAGCTTCGGAAGAAGGATCCGCAACCTCAGTCACATCTTGCGGGGTAGAGGGAGAATGTCCTCTTTCACTTTCTTTGACTTTGATACCCCCAAGGATTGCCTAACCTGCCCTTTCCTTCTTTTTGGAGTTTTTTTTTGTACCCCTTTCTTGGCTTGATCGAGGAATAAGTTCTTATGGAAAGATATGGATTTGTCACCCATTTCTGCAAAGAAGAAAAATATTAGTGTAAGTGCCACAAATTCAAAGAAAGTCATGTTGAAAAATTGCTTACTCTTTACAAGGGTAGACTAAGAGAGTTTGCCCTGAATGAGCAAAACTAGCTAGGACTTTTTCCCATCTACCGCTGGTTTGGGCATATCTGCATTCGTAAGGTGCTCTTTGATGACTCCCAGCTCCTGAAGGACCTATTCAGTCATAAAGTTTGGTCTAATGGGAAAAGGATATAGAGAGCACAAAGATACCAAACCTATCTAGTTGACTACATCCCGAATATGACTGTCAAACTCCTTGAACTGGGACTCTAGTTCAAGGGTAAGTAACTTCAATGGATCAATCATGTCGATAGCCAGAGTCCTAGAGGCTCACTGCACAGGCAAATCTTTCCATTCCTCATCTATCTCCATGGAAAAATATTTCTTCTGCCACCCTTGCTAGTTATCCTTGGTACCGAAAGTGATGTGAATTTCTTGCTCCCAAATCCCCGAGGGAGCGAGAAGTAGATCCCCCTTCTGGGACAGGATGGAGTTTTGTAATATTGCATGAAAAAAATGAAGTGAGGGACTACCTTGACGACCCCATACATGCAAAGGAAGGCGTGGACGTAAGAATATGAGTTCAGCGGCATTTGGTTAATGGCTATGCCATGAAATTGGCAAAAGTGACTAACCATCTTTGTGGGGGATACTGAAGACCCACTTTTAGCTGTGCCTTAAAAATGGTAACCTCGTTATCTCGAGGAAGTTAGCTCAGCTCACCATGATTGGGGAGCTTGGTCTTGGCATAAGAGGGGAGAAAGAACTACACTGTCCACTTCAACTTTTTCGAAATAGCACAACTCAGGTGTCAGTTAAGTGAGCTCCAACTCTCTGGAATAGATAAAATCTTGCCATTTGGGGTCGACATCTTTAGAATCTAGGACCTTAACCCTGAATTTGCTAAGGAAAAAAAAACTGAAAGGAAAACCAACTTTGGCAAATACCAACCTATTCACCCTTCAAAGACACTAGAAAACTGTCATGAAAGGTTGTTGGAAATCATTCTACGATAGGAGAGCCACTGTAAACGAAGAGAGGAGCTAGAGAATGAGAGAGAGTAGAGAGTAAAAAAGTGAGGAACTTCTAAAGAGAGATGGGTTTATATAGCTCAAAGAGGCCAGGTGAAAGGACACCATAATGACCCTCTACAGGCAAAAAGATGCAACTGATGCAATACATGGCCATTGATCAGGTGACACCTGTCACATAGTGTGAGAAATGAAGGCACACCTCTTGATTTGTTAAATCTATATAATGCGTAAATTGAGGTGACACGCCTACTAACACATGAAGGTAAGACAATCTACTTGCAGATGACGGGAATCAAAGCCCTAAGAAGAAAATAACACATCAATGCCGAAGGTTAACCTTGCAAAAAAAAGAGGATTTGGCTTAGAGTAACATCTTTACCAAGGGTTTAACCTCGCCGAAATAAAAAACAAAAAAAAGGACCAAAAGTATGCTGAAAGTACAACATCAGTAAAAGAAGGGAACTCTAGCTCATAAAGCCTAGCTCGACCATAAGAAAAGGAGCAATGCCGAAGGTGCAACCTTTTGCGATAGAGTTCTTGGACAAAGTGCATCCCTGACTTTTTGACAGTACAATTTCTAGAACATGTTCTCGATTGATTAAACAAAATGACAAGAACCAAAGATACAACTTTGTTTCTTCTAGAGGGGGCATGTGATAGTAAAAGGGTTATCGCCCACATTAGATTTGGGTTGGTGGTCTTGACACCACCCTCGGGAGAAAACATGATCGACCTTGGGAAAGGGCCCTCATTAAGGAACATGACTAACCTCAAAAAGGGGTTAGCACTAGCCTTGGATTATTAACCAATGTCACCTTTCAGAATTCTCCAACACCCTCGGAGATGAGCTTGGTCTCTGAAGGGGCTCACGGACTTCTAAAATCTTCTAAAGGAAGATGAAAAACGTACGGCTAGCAGGACCACTGACAGGTAGCCTCCGCACGCTCCTAACCTCCAACCCAGGTGTAACCATCTAAGAACAGGTAGTCATACCATACCCCGACGTACAGACCGAACATGAGCAGATCTAACTGATCACGTGTCCTAATCAGCTTGACTAGGGAAAACAACCTTCTCCCAATAAATACCTAGGAGGCTTATAGGTAATACACACGAGATGCTCTCTTTTTGCTCTAGATTTTTAGCCACTTCTTAAGCTACATTCTGACTTGGGCGTTAGAGATCCTTCCTCTAGAAAACACTCCAGGGAGCTCCTAACCCACATTCTTCAAGTGCTGCAGATATCACTCAAGCAAAGTTCTACTGGAGGTTCAACATGTCGTATATCGAAGATGTGCTAGAGCATCAACTTTATAAATAAAAAATAAAAATCATGTAAGGAAATATAAAAAAACTAAAGTTAGTTAGAAAAATCTTGTTAGTATTATGTTGTAACATGATTTGTAAATCTCATATGATGTATACATATTTGTCACATGCTTTGTACATTGATCTCAAACATTTCTATTTTTAGCTTAATATAAAAGAATAAAACTTAATTATAAAAACATTTGTTTGTTTTCAAGATCTTATTTGTAGACATGTCTTACGCAATTTGTACATATCCTTTTCATTCTCTGGACATATCACTATTATATATAAGCCTTAATATTTATACATATATGTATGTGTATTTATTCATGTATTTATTCATAGTTATACCTAATGTCATATAACTCATATATATAAACATTTTCTATTTTCTGTGCTTTAATTTTATTTCTTTAATTAAATTTCTAATAATAGTGTAGTAAAAGAGGTTTATATGTTTATAAATATTTCTATTTTAAAATAAAAATAAAAGTCAATATATATTTGTCACATCCTAAATATAGATATAATACATATTATATATGATAAGTTATGAAATAATGCATATAAAATATCAAAATGATTAAAGTTATACATACAGTTGAATATATCTGTTATAATTTTTGTTAATTCATTTGTGCATAAGTCCGACAATTTATACTTATTCCTAGCAATTTTTATTAGTATTTATCACTTTCTTTATATATATAGGTATTTATCATCCGATTTATATATATCTCTGATTTGGTGAGGTCAAGCGTGGTTTGTATATGTTTACACTTATTTTAGGATGAAGAGTTGAACTCATAGATACAACAAAATATATGAGACAGTTTTGTGATCTCATTTGTACATGTGACTCACATGATTTATATATATTCATCACTTTCTTTATACATGATTTATAAATATTTGCCCATATCTCCAATTTTTGTGAGAAGTAGGATTTAATACATTCACACACTTTTTTTTTATGACAGGCTAAACTCGTATATACTATTGATTATATTTGTAACATATCTGTGATCTCATACCTCGCATATTATTTGTACATACTATTCTTTTTCTTTTTTTTTGTACATCAAGTTTAGATGTATTTTATATCTGATTTGTATGTATGTCAAATTATGGGATGTGGGATTTTAATGTGTTCTTGTTTTAAGCCATAAAGAGTAGTATTAGAATACAAATATGTACAAACACGAAGGGTAGGGTATACATTAGATTTACTATAATTTAATTGACACCAATGCTCTTCATGCTATAATATTGAAACACGTGATATGCATATATACATATACACACACACGCACAAGTAATTTGCTATGTGCATTGCACGTAATTATAATGCACGTAGTAAATATATATATATATATATATATATATATATATATATATATATATATATAATAAGACCTACTGAATTTTTATAATGTATATAGTAATATAAAGTGCATATCTAGGCATTTCAATATTAGCAGTAGGCTCTTACGTTTTTTTGTATAACATTCACACAGATGAGGATATTATTGTATTATTCTTCATGTGAGAGAACTTAAAATATAAAGAAAAAAGTTTAAGATTTAAACATTCTTCGATTATTCTTATTGCATAAAGTTTTGAAAAATTCAAAAGTTATTTGATGCGTTAATGGTTATAAATGGTTATATTCTTTTAATTGCTCGAAAACGAGTATGTTTATCGCCTCTGAAATGCAAAATTACTTTAATAAGCAAACTAAAAATTTTATATATATTTTTTTGAAATCTAAGATTGTATAAGAGTAAATAGGAAGGAGAAAGTACGAAGCCGTTAAGTTTTTTATCTAATATAAAACTTTTTCACTTCTGTGAAAAGAGCCATGATCATAATAGATGAATTTTAAAATTTTCTATTTTTAGTCGAGCCCCTTTATGTGAGTTTAACTACTTACAAATTTATGCTTTCTAATAGTCAATGTGGGGTAGTATGGGTTAGGCCCAATAGCTTTCTGAACGATGAACTTGAAAATCCTACAACCAAAGAAGATGTGAAAGTTTTGAGATGTTTTTCTAGGGAAAACCTTCGATGATCAAGTCGATTTTATATCAAGGAAGTACATTGGGACCGGTGAGAGTGGTCTATTTATATAGTTGTGAGAGGATTAGAGAAGATTGTTCCCAGATAGAAATTATCCCATGATTTTGCATTTTTGTTTCCTTCCTTGTTGGGTTTCCTCTTTGACCTAGTTGAAGCTGGGCTTCTCGAGTCTTATTGTCGGCCTTATTGCTTGTTCTCTTGGTATGGGCTTTTTCACTATGGGTTGTGCATGGGCCCTGATGCCATTAAGAACACCTCCTTTTAGGAAAATGTGGGTTTGGGTCATAGATTTTCAAGGAAGGATCACAAAATGCTACTGTATTTCTCCGGGATTCTTTGCTCAGGTATTGTGCCGCCTCATAGTAGGGTTAGACCCCCATCTGTTTGGCTAGAGTATGATTCCTATCTATGTTATTCCCACATTTCTTACATGTCACCATATTTAATGGGGTATGATGCCCCCTTTAATAACTTCAAGGATGGCTTGAAAAAGAGATTGAAGAAGGCAAAAGGAAAATGGCCAGGAGAACTTCTTAGTGTGCTATGGAGCTATCAGACAACTCCCCGAAGGGCCACAGGTGAAACGCCTTTTTCTCTCATATTCGGCACGAAGGCCATTATTCCTATTGAAGTGGTTCAGCCATCCGTAAGGATAAAAGTGTTCGACGAAGAAGGGAACGACCTTGGGTTAAGAACCAAGCTGGACCTAATTGACGAATATAGAGAAGTGGCTGAGGTTAGAAGAAGAGCTTTTCAGCAAAGGGTAGCTATCGCTACGAGCTCACATGTCAAGCGAAAAGGAATAAGGAAAGAGGACCTTGTCTTTTGAAAGGCTGAGTTCGAGCGCCGAAGACCATCTCACGAAGTACTTCAGACAAAATGGGAAAGGCCTTATTTGGTTCTTGATGAAGCTTGGGCAGGAGTCTAAAAGCTCCGCGATACCGAAGGTGGATAACTAAGAAATACATGGGATTCAGATGCTTTGAAAAAATTCTACAGTTAGAAATTTTTCTAAGGAAAAGAGTCCCACTAAAGGAGTCTAGTCGTACAAGGTGTAAGTATCTATGTACAAAAATGATACATCTTCTCCGAAGGAGCAATAGCCAAACAACATTGGCCGAAACTGGTGCTATATGTGCCGGAGGTGGTTATCTGAATAATAGGTGCGAAGGATACTTATTATCTTCCTAAGGGACTTGGACTGAAAAAGGTTGAAGTCACCCTCAGTACCAAAAATAATATAAGAGAAATATGTCTTGGAACTTAGCCAATTTTTCATTCATGACTTCATACAACGAAGAGAAGCTTTGGAGGAAAAAAGAAATTTCATGTATGTCTTTGTACAACGAGGAGAAGTTTACAAAGAAAAAAAAGAAAAAACAAAGCCTATTGGGGGTATTGGATGCCTAGGGGACCTCGCCATCTCGAGCTACTTCACCACCAACTTCCTCTGTCACATCCTTCAGGGCCGGAGGAAGGGCAAAAGGAAGATTGAGGTGCTCCATCTTCGACCATGTCCAGCGAGGCCCTTCGGGGATGTCTAAACCCGCCAAAAAAGGGATGTCGAGGTCTGGGTACTTGGCCAGGATTTGGTATTGAGCCAAACAAAAACTGCCTTGGAGCGCAACCTTGGTTGCTTGATCAGCTTTGTCCTTCTTGATAGCCAAGTCATTCAGCTTGTACCTCAGCTCAGCGACCTCCTTCTCTAGCTTCTTCGTTGTTTTCTTCTTCTTCTCCTTCTTCAGTGTATCGACCTCGGTTTGAAGTTTGGCGTTGTCTGTGAGGGCCTTCGTGAGGAGTGCAGAGCCTTCCTCCTTCTCCTTTTGATAAGCCTCGTTTGCCGAAGTCAACGTGATGAGCTTCTTCCCGAGGTCAGACACTTTCTTGGAGAAGTCTTGAAAGAGCTCATCCTGACTCTTCAAGAACTCCTCCCAAACTTTAGCCACTTCTTCCTTGGCTATCTTGTTCAGCTTGGTGTACTTAACAATCGAAAGCCAAGGTATTTTGTGCCGGCTCAGTTGTTAAGTATGCTGAGCTGAACAAGATAGCCAAGGAGGAAGTGGCTAAACTTTGGGAGGAGTTCTTGAAGAGTTAGGAAGAGCTCTTTTAAGACTTCTCCAAGAAAGTGTTTGACCTCAGGGAGAAGGTCATCACGCTGACTTTGGCTAACGAGGTCTATCGGAAGGAGAAGGTGGAAGACTCTACACTTTTCACGAAGGCCCTCGCAGACAATGTCGAACATCAAGCCAAGGTTGATGCGCTAATGAAGGAGAAGAAGAAGAAGAAGAAGAAGACTAAGAAGCTGGAGAAGGAGGTCGCTGAGCTGAGGGACAAGCTGAATGACTTGGCTATCGAGAAGGACAAAGCTGATCAAGCAACCAAGGTTGCGTTCGAAGACGCCTTTTGTTTGGCTCGATTCCAAATTCTGGCCAAGTACCCAGACCTAGACGTCTCTTTTTTGGCAGGTCTGGACATCCCCAAAGGGCCTCGCTGGACATGGTCGAAGACGGAGCACCTCAATCTTCCTTAGCTCTCTCTAAGCACTCTTCGGTCCGAGATTGGATCGAAGACTGCTTTGCTACCCATGCTTTGAAGTATCCACTGTATGCCAAGAGCTACGAAAAAGAAAGACTTCAAGTAAGGGCCAGAAGGCTATAAAAGTTTAGAAAAATCTTCTAAGTCCAAAAAAGCTCAGAATTTACCTGGGCAGCATGTTCGGACATCCTCGCGGTGAGGACCTCCTCGTTTGGGCACTCATCAGTAAGGGACATAAAGGTGGCGTTGGTGAGGAGCCATTCTCCGGCTGTCCTCGAAGAACAGGTTGATGTCCACTGTGAAGGTCCAGGAAGGCTCCTTCAGCACCTTGTCCCTCGGGATATGGGAGTCCCAAAGGGACCACTTCTGTGCATGCTCCACCACCCACGTTGCGGGTGCTTGCTCCACTGCAAAATCACGCCGAAGTTCCATCAGCACATTATCCCTTAGCCATACGTCTATAAGATATAAAATGCCAAAAAATCCTAAACTCATAGAAAAATGGCTAAGGGACAAACCTGGTGGAACCTCTGCGACATCCTCCTCGAAGTCATTGACCTCCTGAACATCATCAGGGACTTGCTTGCCCTTCCCTCTTCGGCGAGCCTCGAGCTCTTTAGGAAAAAGGCCCCCTACCGAAGTACCCAAGGCCTCCTCCATCGAAGTCAAGCTGACGGCCAGCTTTGGGGGAGGGTCGGCACGAACCGAGGAATGGTCCTGCACCTCCACAACGTCTTCGGGAGGGGGAGGAAGAATGTCCTCCTTGGCCTTCTTCCATGGTGAAGATGGACCTCACCCGTTGTCATCTTCCTTTTCGGGACAGCCTTCTTTCTGTGCTGCTCCCCCTTCTCAGCTTGACTGAGGAAAAGGAGCTTATAAAAGGTAGCAGAATGGTCGCCCATCTCTGAAAAAGGGAAGACATCAGTGTAAGTCCAAAGGAGTATGTATAACAAAATCTGGAAGATGATTTACTCTCAACAAGGGCTTCGTATGTAAGCTCCTTTGGAAGGAGCATAACCAGCCACGACTTCTTCCCGTTTAAGGTAGGTTGTCGCATGTTAAGGTCAGTTTTGTGTTCTTTGAAAACCCCCTATTCCTGAAGGACCTCTTCGATCATGAGGATCCACCTAAAGGGAAAAAGGTACAAGGAGCGCAGGGGGACCTCGGGATCCTAGTCCGCGACAGCCCGAATACGGCTGTCAAACACCTCAAACTGGGCCTTTAACTCTAAGGTTAGTAATCTCTTGGGGTCAACTACATCGGCATTCAAAGTCCTCGAGACCCACTTGGTCCGCACATGTTTCCACGCCTCAGTCACCTTCAAAAAGAAAATTTTCTTCTGCCAAGCCCGCCAACTATCTTTCGTGTCAAAGGTGAATGTGTACTTTTTATTCCTAGAACCCCGAGGAAGAAAAAAATAGAAACCACCCTTCAGGATAGGGTGAAGTTTGTAATACTGCATGAAGATGATGAAGTGGGGCTTTATCCCAAAGACCCCACACATGCAGAGGAAGGCATTAAAATAATAGTAGGCATTTCAGAGGAAGTTGGTTCACAACTATGCCATGAAATTCGTAGAACTCGCAAACCATCTTCGGGGGAGGGTACTAAGGTCTGACCTTTAGTTGGGCCCGAGAAATGGTAACTTCATGCAAATGATACATGTAACAAAGTAGACCTGCAGTAGGTAGCCTAATCACAGCGTAAAACGGAAGGTAGAACTTAGCTGCCCATTTCTTCATTTTCTCTGAAGTGGTGTAGCACGGATGAGAGTCGAGAGGAGCACAACTCTCGGGAATGGGATGAATAGTCAAAAGTGGGGTTGGAGAAGACATATTCGGGAGAAGGACATGGCATTGGAAGAATGGGGCAACTTCGGAAAAGTAAAAAAGGCTAGAAACACAGAAAATCGAAGGACTTCAGGAAGGAAAACCCACCAAAACTCTTGCCGAAGTCAGGATTTGAGAACGCTGTCGTGAGAAGTTGCAGGAAATTGCACCACCGCTTGTGCTACCATAGGAAAAACAAAGAAAGCTTGGGAGCAAAATGAGAGCATAATAGAAGCAAAAGAAAGTAAGGAGGGAGAACTCTGAGGAAAGGAAGGTTTATATAGGCCGAAGGGGGTAGGCAATTCATCGCCATAATTACCCCTTGAAGGCGAATCATCGCCATAATTGCCCCTCGAAGGTGAAGAGATGCGGTTGGTACAACCGACGCAACTGTCCACCAATTGCCACATGACACGTCTCGCCCGACGCAGGAAATGAGGGCACGCCTCCTGACAGCATAGAGGCCTAGAGAAGCTTTTCTAAAGTGATGCCTCTGTCTGATTAGAAGATGTAATGACTCACTGACAAACAACACAGGCCCAAAGAAAGGGGATATCCACCAGAGGCTGACGGAATAACTTCAGGAACATCAAAAATTCGGCCAAAAACTGGGAGAGCCACTTGAGTACCAGAGGAGCTACCTCGGTTAAGAGAGGCATCTCAGATTGCCAAAACTCCCTCCGAAGAAGATAACCTCGGCTAAAAATTCAGTCATGATGACTGAGTTAACGACCACCTTCCGCAAAGACTCCCATAATTTGCTCAAATAACTGAAGATATAACTTCGGCCTTCCGAGGGGGGCATGTGATAGCCAAAGGGCTATTACCCTTTAAACTCCCAAGCTCTGATGAAGCACTGCCCTCGAAAAAGATGAGCATCAACCTCAAAGAATGCGAGCACCAACCTCGGGAAAAGAGGGTCCACAGCCCTTGACCCCCTAACCTCGGTAATCCACCATCACCCTCGGGAATAATAAGACTGACCTCAGAAAATGGTACACAACCACCATCAGTAAGATGACCTGACCAACTTTGGGAGGAGTAGACTCACCATCCTCGGCAGGGGAAAACATCCTCCGAAGGGAATCCTCTGTGCCAAGGGGCCTTCCAAGTGACTGGAGCGACCTCGGCTAGAAGCTCTCATATCCCGAAGGGGTCTTGTGAACATGACAAAAATGGTTCAGGAGCCTCTGACACAGAGACCTCGCACATGCCCCTGACACACAAGCCTCCCACGGACCTGAATTCTAGCCAGAACGGCCTATGGCCTGCTGGAGATCCCCATCCCCGAAGGTACGGGCCGCATTTGGCCGAACACGTGTCATGATCTAAACGGCTGTGTCAAACGGACTTCTCCCAATGTCCTCCTATAAATACTTGGGGAAACGACCTTGGTAAGGAGGCAAGCTGAACTCTCAAGAGAACTCTACTCTTTACTCTTCATTTTCCAAATCCTAACTTGGGCGTCGGAGGCTCCTCCCCCGGAAACACACTCTGGGGACCTCCTAACCCCTATTCTTTTGAGCATTTCAGGCAATCTTATGACGGAAGTCTCTTCTACTAGCATCTCCATACTAGAAGTCCCTTTTAGGTCTACCATGTCGTATAGCGAAGATGCCGACGGGCATCAGAAGTGACTCATCGTGACTCTTTAGTGGCTACTTCTCACCACATGTCGTAGTCAATGTGGCCTAATTTTTGGCCATAATGATGATGGCCATTTCAAAGGGGTTATCCAAGAGTCATGGTCCCATCTATATATATGGGTAGGATTTTTACCTTTTTCTTTAACCATTTTACTGCTATTCATGCTCCCATCCTTTTTTGCATCGCTGCTACTTTCATCCAAAGTTCTTTTTCCAAGGTTGTTCAGTTCTCTCCTCCCAATTTCTTTGTTCATTCCCTTGCAAGTAATTTGATTTAGTTAATGAATTCTAGCTTTCCTTATTTCTTTATTTTTCTTTTTTATTTTTATTGGCATGTCACTATTTTATTATTTTCAAACTAGACTGTGTGTTGAGCTGGTCGGTTTTTTCTTGTTCTTATTTTATTTGTCATATGCTGGTGGCAGCCCTTACTACTTTTCTTCTAATTTTTCCAGATGGCATCTTCATGATTTCTTCATTCCCAGGTAGGGGCGAGTGAGGTTGATGCCCCCAGGGAAGTGTTTGTCCCAAATCGAGTAGTGTTGAAAGGTGCAAGGACATCTTTTACAGATGAGACCCTGCCGACTAACCTTAAAAGGCTCTTCTAGCCCAATGGGGTTGTGCTTGCCCTTAGTAGGAAACAAGCATTTAGAAGATGAGGTCCTCATTAGGGGGAATCTAATGACAAACGTCTTACAATCTTTGTGGGCTAGTTGCAAGTGGTTCTTCAGTTTCCCCTCTATCCACTGGTGGAGCAATTTTCTAGCACTAACAAGTGCCACTTTCACAACTGACTCTAAACTCCTTCAACCACATTAACGCCTTCATCCTCTACTGCAAGACAGTCATGGTGGTCTTTTTGTTGGAAGTTTTTTTTCCATTTTATGTGCTAAATTTGAAGAAAGACGTGTTGTTCTTCCACATATCCCCCGTCAATCGAAGAGTGAACCTTCACATTATTCTTCTGTAAAGACTCATGAGCTGACATGAAAAACCATTTCTTCTACACCTTGAAAAGCTAGCGTGGGGTTTTTATGTGAGTGGGCTTCGACTGGTTATCAAGCCCTAGTTTAGAAACCTCTGCTATATGAGGACTTTCCAGGGCATGTAGTTTACAATGAGCTCATAACCTGGTTGTAGTCTGTGGTGGAACCCAAACCTTGCACAATTGTTCCCCATCCATTTCATAGAAATTGAGGAGATGTTGCTAAGACGGGCGAGGATTAGTAGGGCCCACCTGTCTTACCTTGGTTTGCTGAGCCCCCACTAACTAGGCTCTAAGGTAGAAACGAGCATTGGTGGAGTCATTCGGGATACCTCTTCTAGCCTAGCATGGTCCAGTGGACCCTGAGAATTGTTCTTTCTACATGTGTTCCTTTGTATTGCCTGTTCATTCACCAAGATGATACTAAATTGTTTATGGCTTCTTGTAGATATGGGTGGCCGAGCCAAAGAGTTGATGAAGCGGTGCAAGAGCATAGTTGACGAGCTAACCAATGCCTGCAAGCTTTGGATTCTACCAACTAAGGTAGCTGATACACCGGGGGATGCAACATCTGCCCTTAAATCCTCAAAATCTGCACCTCTGTGGTGCATATAGAGTAGTCTCCTTTAGGGGATCCTCAACTGGTCTGAAAGAGGCTATACTCCCACACAGTAGAGAATGATGATTTGATATGTCATTTTAGCAATTTTCCTGGCATTGATTTGACATTATACTATGTTGATTGTGGCTCTTTTCATCTAGCTTCTTTCGTTAAAAAGCCTTAAGTGGAGCGGGCCTCTCCCATTATGGACTTGAATGTGACTAAGGCAGAAGGTTCTAGCTCTCTCCTTCCTCCCCCCACCATGATTCCTATGAGTGTTGTCTTGGAAAAGGCATTGGTAAAGGTGCTAGCCCTAGGGGCTTCAAAGCCCACTTGACAGGGGCCCCTTCTTGTTTAAAGATGTAGGGGCTTTAAGCCCTACAACTTGGTCCTCGAGCATGGGTAGGCTCAAAAGCATGGTTTGGTGCTCAAGGGGATCCTTCTTAACCAGGTGTTGAACCCCCAATGGGTGGTGGGTTTTGGTGAGTTGATCCTTAATGATCAAACATTGCCCACTGCATCCTGGAGGGCCTCAAGACCCTCAGGGTTTTGTACCATCTTGCTAATATATCTCTAAGGGACAGTTCCCAATTGATGAGTGTTGCCTATGGCCTCCTTCAAGTACATCTGTTATCTTCCTTCACGGTAAGTATGTTTGTGTATGCATTTCATAATCATCTTTATCTACATGAGGCCATCATCACCTACTCCATTGGGGAGAGGTATGCTGCCTGTGAGAAGGTGGTGTTAAGTTGACAAATGCGGTGCTAAGAAGGGATTTGATAGTGAAGCGTGCCACCCATGAGAGTTTGGCCAATGAGCTCCAAGAGCTTAAAGGCTAGAAAGGTGCCCTACAATGAAGGCTCACTAGTGACAAAAACTGAGGTCGCTCCTATTGTGATAAGTTATGAATGACTTTGTCTTTGGGCATTCATCTGACAAAAGCCTTTTTGGACTTGCAAGCAATACTTGCACAACTATTTGAAATATGATAGCGAGAGGCACTTTCATAACTACGTGGATAGGCAATACTTGCTCCTGAGGCTCTCATATGATTTATGCTTCCCCCTTAGTATCCCCTTGAAACAACTATCTATTTATAGGCTCAGCTTTTTGGGGAATTTATGTAAATTGAAATACTTTTTTGTTGGGTCACAATTCAAAGCTTGGCCTTTTAGATGGCCATTTACTTAACCTTAGCCTTATTTAAGTCTTAGGGATCCTTCTTCACCAGTTAGCCTTTGATCATCGTTTCATGTTTTATCTCTTGAAGATCTAGTAGCATGAGTGCCTTTATTACTTTAGTTCACCAAATAGGATAAAAAATCATCACTACACAAAGTAGGGTAACATATTGTCTGGGTGATAAGTTCTAAGCATCATTCTACCCTCATAATTTGCTGATTCGATGAATCGATCCCTGATTCTGTTGTTGATTAAGAAGGGTCCATCCTAATTAGGTTTTAGTGCCCCACATCCCATATTTCTTCGTGTTAGTTTCACTTTGACAAGGGCTATTCCTGTTACCCAAACAGCCTTTCTCTTAACCTTTATATTGTGGGTCAAGGCAACTCATCGTTTGAAGGCTTTGTTGTGAACTCAAGTATCTTCCCTTAGTTTTCCAGCAGGTCCAAATTAGCTTCTAGTGATTTGTTATTCCTTGCATGTTGAATGCTTTGACTTGCAGATTAAGGTGTGTGCTTTCCACCAATATAAGCGTATCCGTTCCACAGACCATGGTGAAAAGGCTTTCACCATTTGACCTTTGTGGGTTCATTCTATAGTCCGATAACACACTAGGTAACTCTTTCATCACTTCCCCTTGGCCTCACGTTGCATCTCTTTCAACTATTTCTTTAGGGTTTGATTAGCGACTTTGACTTGTTTGTTTAACTATAGATGGGCTATAGGTGCAAAATAAATGTGGATTTCTTTCACCTCTGAAACTGATGCACCTGTTGGTTATCAAGCTATTTGCCATAATCTCGGACGAAGGTTCTAAGGATCCAACTTGACAAATTATTTTCTTCCATAGGAATTTTATGATTTAAAGGGCCATAATGAATGCCAAGGGTTCCACATCTACCTAATTGGTTAATTAGTCTACTGCTATGATGTACTATTTCACGTGTCCTAGGCCTAAAGGGAATGCTCCAATCAGAACAAGGCATTTCATTCAAGATCTCGTTTTGAGCTAAAGCCATATTGATTGTGTCTTGTCATCCCCGAGGGCTTGGTGTTCTAATAGGTAGATTGATGGTCCTATAAGTTCTTCTATGAAGGCCTCTTCTAGGTCTTTTGAGAGGGCATTATCCCTTATGATAGCCAAAAGGCTGTTAACCCTTCTAGAATTCCCAAAGTTACCTAAGAAACACCACCCTCGGGAAACCTGAGTGACCAACCTCAGGAAAGATGGGGGCCCTTACCATCCTCAGGAAGAACATCACCTTAGAACCAAGATCTCCAGATCACCTAGCTAAAAACCACCCTTGGGAGAGACCTAGCACCAACCTCGGTGAACGACAACCACACTCGGTTGGTAACAAAACCGACCTAAAAAAACCTATAAACTATCACCTTTAAAATAGCGAACGCACCAAGTTCGGGAAAGTATATCCCCATCCTTGGTTGGGAAGAGCGTCTTCTGAAGGTGCCCCACTCTGCCGAAGGGCCTTTCCTAACAGCCCTCGGTGGCCACATTAAGCTGAAGGGGACCTCCTAATCCAAAGAAGCCTTATACTTCGAAAGGGTCTCATTTTGCGAAAGGGTTTTGCGGGGATACGACAAAAATGGTTAAGGAGCCTCTGACAGAGAGACCTCGCACACGCCCCTGCCCTCTAGCTGAAATGGTCTACGGCCAGCTGGAGTAACCTATCTCCGAGGGTACAGATCAAATCTAACCGACAACTTGTCACGATCTGAATAGGCTGTGTCGAACGGCCTCATCCCTCCACCCTCCTATAACTACTTAGGAAGGACCTTGGTAAGGAAGGACACATAACTCTTTCTATTTTCCTCACTCTTTGCTCCCTACCACTACCACTCTAAAAAATACTGACTTGGGTGTCGAGGCTCCTCCTTTGGAAACACATTTTGGGAGCTCCTAACCCTGGTTCTTCTGAGTGTTTTAAGCACCTTTATACCGGAAGTCTCTCCTTTAGGCTAGCATGTCATACGACGAGGATGCTGCTAGGCATCATTTCGCACCGTCTGTAGGAACTCCCTCTCAGGTCGCTGTTGTTGAGACCCAGCATTCTAAGGACAAGAGACTCCCGAAGTCCCAGCCCGTGCCTGAAGCTCCAACAGCGACTGAACCGACATTTTTGCCTGAGGATGAATGTCCTCTGATGGTGATGATGAGCTTTCTATGGGACTTTCAACACTCTGTTATGGCTGAAATGAACCAACAGCTCAACCAAAGGTGGTCAAAACCACCTTTTGAGGGAAGGGCGCCTTCTCCCACCACCCGACAAGAGAGGAGCCCAAAGTTACCCCATCGGAGCTCCGAAAGAGGGGGCTCTAACGATGAGTCTTCAACAAGGAATGTACCCTTTAGAGGATGTTGCACGTGAGGCACAGTGTCAAAAAAACCTAGGACTTCTTGCCGGTGAAGCCCATCCCGCACGGGAGGTCCCAGTCCTCACGCCGGTGAAGTTACTCTTCGAAAAGAGGATGTTGCTCTCCGTTGTCGGCAACCACGAAACAGCGAGTGGAAATCAGTCCTACCACCCTCATGGAGAAGATCCTAGAGAGGCTGGAAAAGGTAGAAAGACAGATCTCCCGGAAGCTTGTTTGGTCGAGGTTGTCAGAAACGTTCACCAGAGAAGAGTCACCCTTCATCCGTGCAGTGGTAGAGGCACCTATGCCAAGTGACTTTCGAGTACCTCGCTTGGAAGCATATGATGGACGTAGTGACCCCCAAGCTCACTTGACGAAGTATAGGCGCAGCATGGTATTGCACAATGCTAATGACGCCACTCTCTGCAAATGCTTTGAAGTTACCGTTTCAGGGCCGACAACTACGTGGTATAACTCCCTGGCTCTCAGAACCATAATGTGTTTCTAGGAGTTATCCGCCGCATTCACCCAACTGTTCATCAGAACTAAGCCAACGGTGAAGAAGCCCATCCAAATGTTTGACATAGCCCACAGAATGGGGAGACCATTTGGGATTATGTTGAGAGGTTCAATCGAGAAGCACTTAGTGTGCCCGACTTCTGCCTCAAAATCCGCATCCTTGCCATGATCAAGGGACTTCAGAGAGATTCACAACTCTTCTATGAGTTCTCCAAAGATCCTTCTGATACCTTCGGTAAATTCTGCTAAAGGGCAGAACAACACATGACAGCTGAAGAACTGTGGATGGGAGGGCCGAAGTCTGATCACAATCATCCTGAGGGTCAGGCTCACTAACCTCGGTATCTAACCGAGGGCAGGGGTAGGCCTCGGAAACAAAAAGGAAGAGGCAGGTGTCGTTCACTCCCTTGAACACCACAAGGACAAACATACTGATGGCGATGGAGAGGCAAAGGACTACAATCCAACATCTAAAGGACATGACCTCGGAGAATAAGAAGAACATGAAGAAGTATTGCCAGTTTCACTGAGACCATGAGCACGACACCGAGGACTGCTTACAACTGAAAAAGTACATAGAATCTTTGATCAAACAAGGCCAACTACGGCGATACCTGCGAATGCTGTCCCCCAAAGGAAGAATGGAAGAAGAAAGGAAAGGGGAAGATGAAGACCATGATTCTGACCGATGTCAGAACTGAAGTCCTAGAAAGCATCCACCACCTCCAGTGGGAGTAATCCAGACAATCACCACTGGGATACCTTCAGCCGAGAGGAAAAGGAAAGTCCAGGAAATCTTGATGATAGAGTTTGGAAACCTAGTGAACAAGCTTGTTCGGAAAGATGGGTCTACCATGAAGTTCTCTCATGATGACCCCATCCTAATTATGGCAAGGATAGGGAGTTGCGACATCAAAAGAGTGCTCATTGATGATGGTTCCAATGCCGACGTTTTGTTCTCCCACCTATTGCTGAACTTGGGCATCTCTAAGGGTGATCTCCAACCTGTGACTTCCTCTACATTCAGCGTAGGTCCCTCCAAACTCACTACGCTTGGGTGGATTGATCTGCCTTTGATGCTAAGGAGAACTTCGGTTCAGAACAAGCAAGAGCTATTCGGCTCCACAATGTCAAGGTTCATCATCAGAGATGTCCCTTCTTCATACAATGCCATCCTCAGAAGGCAGATACAAGGAAATCTCCACATTTGCTGTTACCACCTCACAAAATGGGAGAATTACAAGTGTGTCATAATGGCTAAAAACCGTTATATTGTGTAATTCTCACCATAGTGATTGAAGTGTGGGGGGTAAAAGGTATGATCAACACCTTCTTAAAAGTGTTCCAAGTTGGTAACTTGGCCACCAAGAAAATCCTTAAGGATTGCTTGTTTGTTAAGCAACCTATGGACTTTTTTGTAAGGTTTTTGAAATGTGGGTGCTCAATTGCAAAACTCTCAAGAAAGAGACTTGGAGAGTTATAGGAAGGATATGAATGGTATGAAAGTGCTATTGGAGGACCAAATTGCTCATGGAAGATAAGTTTGGACAAAGGAAACACTAAAGGCAATGAGGACCTAAATGTCCTAGTGTAAACCTTAAGGTGTTCAAGCTTTTGACTTAAGTCAAAGGGTGGAATTTTGGGGTTGTCCCACCATGGGGGAGGCAGCCATGACTTGATAATTAGTCAAAAATGTTGGGCATATGTATACGAATGAGTTTAAGACAAAGAAACCATAATTAGTGAGAAGGAAAATGACATAAAGCAAGGTTAAACTTGTTAAGTGTGTTTTGGTGCCCTTAAGCTCATTTAAGGCCATTTAAGTGGCCAAATCACTTATCCCTCTCTCATTTTCATCCTCCCCCATCTGAAGAACATAGCCATACTTCCTCCATAGCCACCACACCTTCAAACTTGCAATTGATTGAAATTGAAGGCAAAAGAAAGCAAGAAAGGGCAATTGGAAGCTATGTGGTGCTAAGACTTGAGTGCACCTAGGATCAAGCTCCAATTTCAGCATACCCATCAAGGTAAGGGTTCTCTTGCTCTCATGGACTTTTTTCTATAATTTTCAAACATCCATGGAGCTAGGGGCTAAGCTTGGAAGAGAGCCATGAGCATGATGAACCAAGCTTAGTGAGGGGAGTGCACTTATTGAAGGTTTTGTGACCTAGTGTGAAGTGCACAATGATGGCAGTAAAGTGAGGGTTTCTAAAGCCCAAAGTTAGTACTAACTACTGTTAAAATCTTCCTAAGACCAAGCATTAGCTTGAGGAGGGCTGCCATAGTGATTTGGTTATGTTTATTATGTGTTTTATGGACTAACCTATGGTTATTGTTGTTGCTACATTTCATGTGTTTGTTGGTTGTGTTTGGATGCTGCATTTGGTTGCTATATCTTGTATATATGCATTGTGGATTTTGTGTTTTAGTGTCTTTGGATGAAGGTTTTAATGAGGGTCACATTGCCTATTGAATCCAAGTGTTACCCTTACTAAGTTTCTCAATGAAACTTACTCCCCTCAATTCTGTCATTTCAGGTCCAGCAGAAAGATCACATTCAAACTGACATTTATGGTTTGATTTTTAATCTAAAATTTCAGGTACATGAACTTCCATATGTCTAATTATGATCTGGAAAGTTTGGTGATTTTACGAGCACATTTGGTATTTTTAATGGTGGTACTTATTGTGTTGTGCAGTAGCTGTCCAGCATCCTGTTCTGGAGTCCATTGTGTCTCAGGAACTCCTGTAACTTAGGATGTGTATTTAGCTGAGTTAAGACCATTGTGTAGTGCATGTATGCATGTACATGTAGTGTATGTAAGATGAGACAAGTATGTGAACATTTGAGTAATGGTTTGGCTATGTAAGTGATGTGGTGCAAAGCTGCCTAAGTATGAATGATAGGCTGCTTACTTGTAAATTCTGTTTTCGCCACATAAAGTTGCTAGATGCAAGCTGCCTTGGAGGGCTTTTCCCTTGTGAATGAATTGTTTGCATGGTTTGGAAAAATTGTATGGGCAAAACAGTCCAAAAGTTGCCAGAATTTTGACTCTGGACCTAAAGTTTAATATCTCCCTGTGTAGAATGAATCTTGGTATGAAATTTTGACCACACCTAAAGAACATATAGAGGTTGAACTGAAATTTGGAATTTCTAGATTTGGATCCTTGTAGCCAAAGATATGACATTGAAAAATTGGCTGAGTTACTGTTTATTTGGTCAGAATTTTGTAACCAACTTCAAAATTCCATAACTTGGTCCATACGTGGGCTATTGATGTAAAACAAAATTCCTTGGTTTACTGTAAGTCTCTACTTGGTAATGGAGCAAAGAAAATAGGGGGGTATGAATCTAGAATGATACAGTTTATTAGTGGAAGTTGCAAGTGCAGTAGCTGGTGACTAGAACTTAACAAGATTGCCTAATGTGTGGAAGCCAAAACTAAGACTTGTGCTAGTGTTTTCCTTCTTAGCTGCCATGGTGTGCATGAAATGTGAATATGTGTATAATGGTTGGACCAATATGCATGTGTTTACATAGTGCCCAGGAGGGCCACTTGGGTATGCACACTAAGGGTAGTGTTCTGATGGCCTATAGAACATTACCAATCCTGGAGTTTAAATGCACAGTTTTGGCACCATAACTGGACTACCCCGGAGTGGGTAACATTTGGCCAGATGTGAAATTTGTAACAGTCACCTTCGGTATGAAGGAAGGGGACGCAGAGATATTCATTGATCAAGCTAAGGTGAGGAAAGTCTTCGTGCAGGCAAGACGAAGTCCAATGAAAGTGCATGCATAGACTTTGGAAGAAAATAGCATATGCTCTGAAGAGGTAATAGGAGAAGGAGTAGGTGACTTTGAAAAAATAGAAACAGAGGATGTAGAACTTATCCTAAGCTGAAGTACCCGAGTGGGGAAATAACTGGCTGAAGGTGACAAGCAAAAACTTGCATCTTTTCTATTAATGAACAAAGATCTATTTTCCTATTCTTTGAAGAACATGCCTAGGGTAGACCCTCGGATAGTTCAATATAGCCTTAAAGTGCATCAAGAGGTAAAGCCTGTTTGGGAAAAAAAAACGCAGCCTCTTGGCGCATAAGAACAATTTCGTTAGAGTTGAAGTCCAATGGTTAACGGTGGCAGGTGTAATAAGAGAAGTCAAGTACCCAGAATGGTTAGCAATATTGTTATCACCGCAAAGGAAGGGAGTGATAAGCTCCGAATGTGCATCACCTTCCAAAGCGTAAACAATGCATGTCCTAAGGATTCTTATCCTTTACCAGCTATAGATCAATTGGTTGACTCAACCATCGAATATGGTCTGCTTAGCTTTCTCGATGCCTTCAGTGGATACGACCAAATTTAGATGGATCCCGAAGACGAGGAGAAAACTGCCTTCATCACCAAAGTCGGGACCTACTGCTATGTTAGAATGCCCTTCGGTCTGAAGAATGCAGGGGCCACGTACCAAAGCTTGATGAACAGGGTGTTTGACAACCAAATCGAGAGGAATATGGAAGTATATGTTGATGATATGATAGGTAAGAGCAAGCTACCTAGTAGTCATATCTTAGACTTAAAGGAAACATTCCACGGACTTCGAGAATTTGGAATCCGTCTCAACCCGGAGAAGTGCATGTTTGGGGTGAATGCGGGCATGTTCCTTGGATTCATGGTATCGAAAAGAGGTATCAATGCCAACCCAAAAAAAGTTAAGGCCCTGCTAGGATTCCAAACTCCCACAACAACCAAGGACGTGCAAAGGCTAACTGGGAGAATCATTTCCCTCAGTAGATTCATCTCCAGATATGGCGATCGGTGCCAACCGTTCTTCAAAGTGCTCACCAAAGCAACAAAAAATGAAGGTACCTTCAGCCCCAAGCAACAGCTTTGGAACGAAGACTGCCAAAAGACCTGGGATGAGCTCAAAAGCTACCTAACCCATCTACCAACAATTCGACAGCCGAGGGAAAGAGAACCTCTTATCCTTTACCTCGCTGTCAACAAAAAAACGGTGAGTTTGGTACTTTTAAAGGAAGAGGGAGAAAGGCAGTAGCTAGTATACTATGTGAGTAAGTCCCTACATGGTGCCAAAGTTAGGTACCCTCTTCTACAGAAGGCCATCTATGCCTTAGTATTGGAAAGTAGAAGGTTGTGACCTTACTTCCAAGGACACCCTATTACTATCCGAAGTAACCTACCTCTTCGGGATGTCATGAGGAGGGTAGACCACTAAGGAAGATTGTCAATATGGTGTAGTGAGCTCAGTGAATACGACATTACCTATGAGCCGAGAAGGGCAATAAAGGCCCAAGCATTGGCAGACTTCATTGCCGAAGTCCTAAAAACCGAGGATGCCCTGGAAGACCTTGGAAAAGATGAACCTGAGTGGACACTCTTTGTTAATGGAGCCTCCGGTTATGAACACCAAAGAGCTGGAGTAATCCTTCACGGTCTTGAAGGTATGGAAGTGAGGAAGGCCATCAAATTCGGATTCAATGTCACCAACAATGTCGTGGAATATAAAGCCCTTATAGCAGGCTTGAGGCTGGCAAAAAGAGTTGGTGTAAGGAATCTCAAGGCCCACAGTGACTCTCTGCTAGTGGTAAGACAGACGGCGAGGGACTATGGGGCAAAGGACCCAAACTTGGCAAAGTACCATGATCTCATGCAAAAACTCATCCAGGAGTTTGACACGGTGATAGCCGAAGGGTTATCGCCTCTATCTGACCCGAACTCGGAGCGTCAGGAGACTCGAGGATACTATTAGCCCCCCCGAGGTACTAAACAAATCGCCTTCGGAGATGTAGAATTAGCTATCGCAAGCCGAAAAGGATCTCTCCGAAGGCGGAACCCTGAATCAGGGAACTCCCTGAACTACGGGTATATTTCCCGAAGGGGCATCATCCGCGCCAGAGGACGACCTCATCTAGGGACTTCAGGAGTATGGCATGAGCATTTAAGGAGCCTCTGACATGTCGCCCATAAACGTTACAGGCCGCCCCAAACGGCGGTCTGACGCACCGACGCCATCCAAGTCCCGTCACGACCTGTCTCGGTTCAAGGCTCAAGAAACCTGTCACCGTCTACTTGTCCCCTACGCCCAGAAATTCAGGAAAGATCTGACCAAACACGTGTCATGATCTGAACGGGCTGGATACTCCTATAAATACCAAGAAATAAACCTGGGCAAGGGATCGATCCTTGAGCATACCAGGAAATAAACCTGGGCAAGGGATCGATCCTTGAGCAGACTCCTCTCCTTGAGAAAACACAAACGGGCAAGGCCTTTCTACTTTTTAGTGCTCCTCCCTTATTTTCTTTCAGGACACTGACTTGGGCGTCGGAGGCTCCTCCCCAGAAACACACCCCGGGGACCTTCTGACCCCCTCTTCTAAGCTTTTTAGGCATGCTCCCCTGGGCAGTTCTGGACTCCAGGCGGTCTCCCTCTCAAGAAGTCCCTCTACAAGTCTCAATGTCATTCCATGAAGATGCTGACCGGCATCACACGGTACATGTAGAAAATGCACCTTGGTGAGATAATATGGATGCCGATACTCTAGCCAAATCAAAAGAGTCCACTGAGCTACTATATCAACCAAGTATGGTGGTAATGTGTATAGCAACCTCGAGAAGAGGGTGGAAAGACCATATCAAGAAATAACTCATAACGTCGAAACTTCCCGAAGACCCCATCGAAGCCGCGAAAGTGTGAAAATGCTCAGGAAGATACTTCCTGATTGGGGAAGAATTGTACCGTCAAGAGTACGCAAGTCCGTTATAGAGGTGTGTCAGCGAAGAGGACGTTGAAGCTGTCCTGAAAGAAGTTCATGAGGGGGCTTGCGGTTCTCACATAGGAACTGACGCCCTGGCTGGAGTACTACTTCGGCAAGGATATTTCTGGCCCACCTTAAGGAAAGATGAGAGGCAGTTCGTCCATAAATGCGACAAATGCCAAAGACACGCACCTATCCAGAGACTACCCTCGAAAATGATAACTTCAGCAAATTACCCTTGTCCCTTCGTCGTTTGGGGTATTGACCATATTGGACCTCTCCCAACAGCTCTAGGAGGACTGAAGTTCTACGTAGTTGCAGTAGATTATTTCGCCAAGTGGATCGAGGCAGAGCCTTTAGCGGCCATATAGAGATTTGTCTAGAAGAACGTCATATGTAGATTCGGCACACCGAGGGTGATAGTAGCTGATAATGGTTCCTAGTTTACTGATAAAGGTTTCCAGGAATTCATAGTCAACCTTGGGACAAAGTTGCACTTGGCCCTAGTGGCCCACCCCCAGAGCAATGGACAAGTTGAAGTGTCCAACAGAACAATAAAGGATGGCCTGAAGAAAAGGTTGAAGGAAGCAAAGGGAAGATGGCCAGGAGAGCTTTCGAGTGCCCTATGAAGTTGTCGAACAAGCCCTAGAAGAGCCAGGGGTGAGACGCCCTTCTTACTCGTCTTCGGCGTAGAGGCCATTATCGCTATCGAGGTCGTACAGCCATCGGTCAAGATACAAGTGTTCAGCGAAGAAAGGAACAACCTCGGTTTAAGAACCAATTTGGACCTCATTGACGAGCACAGAGAGGTGGCCGAGCTTAGAAGAAAAGCTTTCTAGCAAAGAGTAACCGTCGCTACCAACCTACATGTCAAGCGAAAAGGAATCAAGAAGGGGGACCTTGTCCTCCAAAAAAATGAATTTGAAGCCCGAAGACCATTTCACGGAGTATTTCGGCCTAACTGGGATGGACCTTATTTAGTCCTCGATGAAGTTTGGCCAGGAGTCTACAAGCTCAGTGACACCGACGATGGAGAATTGAAAAATACATGGCATTCAGATTCCATGAAAAAATTCTATACGTAGAAATTTTTTCTAAGGAAAAATTGTACAATTCTCATTGAGGGTGACTGACCGAACATGGTGTAAAAATCGAACAAAGTTTTTCCTGAAAATTCCTACATGCAAGATTATACAATTTTTTCGAAGGTATAATGACCGAACATGTTTGCCTCCAAAGGAGAAAATGAAACATGTTCGCTTCCGAGGGGGAAAATCGAACATGGTCACTGCAAAAAGTGTTCGTGAAAATAGACAGTTTTTTGCTAAAGAATATCAACAGAACATGGTTGAAAAAGACACTTAGCTACTTCACGAAAAGTTAAGTTTAGTCGAAGATGTGTTACCGAACATGGTCGCCTCGGATGGATGACAACCAAAGATGGTCATTTTATAAAAGTGCCTCAGTAAATTTGCACACTTAGAAAAATTTTCAAGAAGAAAGTTGCACAAAAACACCAAAGATGCATAACCGAAGACGGTTATATCCTATTGTGAATATTTCCTTCAACTGAACACGGTTTCTGAAGGAGAGCGTTTCATGTGACCAAACATGGTCATACTTAAAGGGAGAAAGCCAAAAGTAGCTACTTCCTGAAGTGCATAAGTGAAGGACTTAGAAAAATTTTCAAGGATGAAATGGTCCGAACATGGATATGTCAGAAGGGTCACCTTTTCCAAAAAATGTTAACAAAATGTGGTTGGTGAAAAAGGGACTTAAGTAATTGTACATGTGTTAAGTTTCATAGAAAATGGTCTTTTTCCAAAGGATGCTAGCCAAACATGGTCGTGACACCCTTCGACACCGAAAATAGTTCAGTAAGGAACTTATCCTAAATTTTGAAGAAAGATGTTTCATTGAAATTTTGTTACAAAGTACAAAGGGAGCAAATTACAAGGGAAAGATGCAAAAGGAAGCCTATTCGGGGTCCTGGACACCTGCTGGCTCTTCGGCATCTTTAGCTACCTCACATTCGGCGTCATCTTCTTTGGCAGCAACTGTTGGGCCCGAATATGGATTAGCTGGGAGATTGAGGAACTCTATCCTTAACCATTCCCAAGATGGTCCTTTGGGGATGTCCAGGGTGGCCAGAAAGGAAAGGTCGAGGTTAGGAAATTTGGACAGAACTTGGTGATGGGCTAGGCAAAAACCGTCCTAATAAGAAGACTTAGTTGCCTGGTCAGATTTATGCTTCTCCACATGCAAGTCCTCTAGTTCATTATTGAGGACTATGACTTCCCTTTCCAACTTCTTCCATTTCTTCTTCTCCTTCTTCAGCTTGTCAACGTCGGCTTGGAGTTTGGAATTAAGAGCAAATGCCTTTCTAAGATTAACAATGGCATCATCTATTTCCTTTTGGAAAGCCTCGTTCACCGAGGTCAAAGATATCAACTTCACATCAACGTCTGACATCTTTGACAAGAAGTCTTGAATCAGCTCCCCCTGGCTCTTAAGCACCTCCTCCTGAAGGTTAGCCAGATCCTCCTTGGCTATCTTATTAAGCTCACCGTACTTAATGATTGAGCTGACAAGGAGTTCCTTGGCCTTAGCCAAACTCTCCTCTGACCAACTTTGGACCGAGGTTTGTTTAGCTGCCCAGTCTCGAAGGTACCCATTGTACGTCAATAGCTGAAAGGGGAAACTTCAAATAAGGGTCAAAAAGGAACTTAGAAAAGGAAACTCAGAAATTTTCTAAGTCCTAAGGACTTCTTCATTGGGGCACTCCTCAGTCAAGGACTGGAAAGTGGCGTTTGTCATGATGTCTTTTGCCATCTGCGGAGCCAACCTGATGCGAACCCCGATGGTATAAAGACCATGAAACGCGCCCAAGATGTTTTTCAAGCTCCACAAGACATCAAAGAGACTGGATTTGAAGACCCCCACCCCTAATCAACTTGTGACTAGAAACGAGAAGTATAAGAACACCAAGAACACAAGCACACTTGTGAACCAAGGTAGTCCACAAAGAACCAAAAAGAAATTCTCTCCAAAGTAGCAATATTATTTCATGTCAAGGCTATCTTTTTTCACCCAGAATATGTGCCTATTTATAGGCCTAAACTAGGGTAAAGACTCAGTAAAATTCATAGCCCAAGTCACCTAGGAAACCTAGATACAAAAGACTTAAGAAAACCTAGTCAAACAAGGATTTTTGCACCTTTTTAATAGATGTTTAAGGTGTGCAGCGAATTTTCTTTATCCTAAGTGACCTGACTCACTTCCATGGCCCTAATAACATCCTAAATAATGTAAATAAATAGGAAAATAAAATAAAATATGTTACAAAATAAGATTGGCCATAAAAACCCCAAAATAGTCTTCTTGGGTGGTTCTTGCTTGTGTCTTCAACTTCAAGTTGAAATTCGAACTTGATGCAACCATGATTTCACAAAATTCAAAACATGAAAGTTGTAGATATTTTTCTTATCTTCGAAAAAAAACCATAATCACACAAAATGGACATCTAAAGCCAAAGTTATTCCCAAAATACCGCAACTGCTTCTGAACTAGCGATGACTCACAAATCATGATTTTGAAGCTAAACTGGACCTCCTTAACGTGCCAACTGGGTTTCATGGTCTTCATATGATTTGTAGCTATAGATGTTAGCTTTCTAATGAATGAACAATCACTCAATTCTAATTTGTTTAACTAAATATATAATTTTTCTACCAGAACATCGCTAATCTATCAAAATCCAAGCTTGGAATCATCTTTGATGGCCAGGGGCCTCATCGTTTAGAGTCATGATGACTGGAGGAGAGACTTCTGGGAGGAAGAACGCCTGGTGGATTGGATCGCCCAAAGGAGAGTGCCTGAAAGCTTAGAAACAAAGGGTTAGGAGGCCCCCGGAGTGTTTTTCCGGGGGGGGAGCCTCCGACGCCCAAGTTAGTGGTGGCTGAGAGAAAGGCAGAGAAAATAGCACAAAGGGCTGAGGAGTCTCGCCTGGTAATTTTCTCAGAGTGTGGGAGCCGTGTTTTGCCAACCAGCCTCCTGCCAAGTATTAATTCCTGGTATTTATAGGAGCGCCTAGCCCGTTCAGATCGCGACACGTGTTCGGTCGGATGTTCCTGAATTTCTGGGCGTAGGAGACAGATAGCTGGTAGCAGGTTGCCTTGAGCCATGTGCTGAGACGGGCCATGATGTGATTTTGATGGCGTCAGTGTGGCAGTGCGCCTTTTGAGGTGGATTGTGGCGTCTATGAATGGATGTGTCAGAGGCTTCCTTAAATGCTTCCATAACTGCTCCTGCCGTACTCCCGAGGTCCCTGGGTGAGGTCGTCCTTTGGTACGGACAGAGCCTCTTCGGGAAACAAGCCCTCAGTTCGGGGGTTCCCAGTTTCAGGGAGTTCCGCCTTCGGGGATATCATGTTCGGCTCGCTATGTCTGGTGCCGCTTTTCCGAAGGCGATCTGTTCACAACCTTGGGGGGGCAAGTAGTGTCCTCGGGTTTTCCTGGCGTGCCGGGCTCGGAGCTCTTCGGCTATCTCCCGAGGTGCATGATCACACCTTTTCTCGGGTAGCGCCAGCTTCTTCTGGCCATTCTTGTGGCAGGGAGTTCGGCCAGATAGAGGCGATAGCGTTTGGCTATCACATGCCCCCCTTTGGAAAGCCGAAGTGAAGACTTCAGTTTTGCATCTCTTTCCGAGGTTGTTTATGGGAGTCTCTTTGGAAGCTCAACCTGTTCCGAGGATGCGCCTTTTGCCCGAAGATCATGGGCTCTTCGGCCTTGGCCTGTTCTTTGGTGTCTTCGAGGTGGAGCCTGTGCCGAAGATACACCTCTTGCCCGAAGGTCATGGGCTGTTCGGCCATAGCCTGTCTCTTGGCGTCCTCGAGTTGGCCTGCTCTTTGTTTCTGCAGGTCTGTTTGGCCAAGCGTGTCAGTCTGAGCGGCGCGTCCCAGTTTTCCAGGGATGTCAGAAGACGTGTCCCAGTTTTCAAGGGACGTTTGGAGGACGTGTCCCCCATTTTTGCGCAGCGGTTGACACGTGGCGCTTTGCCATTGGAGGAGAGTCGCGTCGGTTACAGAGGGCGCGCCTTTTCAGGTGCAGAGAGCAGTTACGGCGACGGTTCGCCTCCAAAGGGTACTTATGACGATGTTTCGGTTACCCACCTCTGGCTTTATAAATAGCCCATTCCATCATAAGTTCCCTTTGCTTTTTCTTCTGCTCTTTTCTCTGCTTTGCCCCTGTTCTTGCATTTTCTTGCTTTCTGTGGCGGAGCTACCTTAATCAGAGCTTTTTTCCAGCCAACTTTCACGACGGCGTCCTCAGATTTTGGCAAATCTTTCGGTGGGTTTTTGTTTTCCAGAGCGTTTTGATCCCTCTGTTCTTTTGAGTTTTTCTCTGGAAACTGTTTTCTTCCGTTTTCAAACTCGTTTTCATGTCGAAAATGCCCATTCCTGAGAGCTGGCAGCCTCTTTTAGCCCATCCTTGTTGCACCACCCCTGCAAAGTTAGAGAGGTGGAAGAAAAAATTCTTTCTTCCCTCTTACGCCATTACTAGGCTGCCTCGTTCTAGCCATTATGCTTTTTCAAACCATAGTAAGGAGGTTACCGTTTTTCGAGCCCAGCTGAAGGCCGGTCTTCGGTATCCTCCCCCGAAGATGGTGTGCGAGTTCTGCAAATTTCATGGCATTGCTGTGAACCAGCTTCCCCCGAACTCGTTCTGCTATTTTAACGCCTACCTCTGCATGTGTGGCGTCTTCGGGATAGAACCCCATTTCATAATCTTTATGCAGTACTACAAGCTCTCTGTGGTCCCGAAGGGTGGCTTCTATTTCATGCTACCTCGGGGATCCGGGAGCAAGAAATTCATGTTCACCTTCGCCACTAAGGATAGCTGGCGGGGGTGGCAACAGAAGTTCTTCTTCCTGAAGATGGACGAGGCCTGGTCGTACGTTCCGACCAAATGGGCTCAGGGAACACTGGATGTGGACGTTGTTGATCCGAGGATGCTGCTGACCCCAGAGTTGGCTCCCGTGTTCGCGGATTTCGACGCCCGCATTCGGGCTGTCTCTGACTGGGATCCCGAGGTCGCTCCGCGCGCCCTTTACCCTTTTCCAATCAACTGGAAGTTGATGACCGAAGAGGTCCTTCGGGAACTAAAGGTGGTAAAGGAGCACAAGACTGACCTCAAGATGCCAGCTTCTGCCATCGCCGGGAAGGATTCCTGGTTGGTCAAGCTTCTCAAGGAGGAGATTTCTTTCGAAACGTTTGTCGAAAGTGAGTCATCTTCTACTCCTTTGCTAATTTTTCCTCGGACTTACGCTGATGTTTCTCTCCTTTTTCAGAGATGGGCGACGGGACTGCCGCCTATTACAAGGCCCTTTTCACCGGCCAAGTGGGGAAGGGCGATCAGACGAAGAAGGCGGCTTCCCGAAGGCGGAAGTCTACTGGCACGGGGCCTTCGAGGAAACGGGCAAAGAGAACTGCTCAGGTTCCTCTAGAAGAAATTCCCGAGGAGACTGCTGAGGAGCCTGGGACAGCCGAGATTCCGGCGCCTGAGACTGCTGTTTCCGAGGTCCCTTCAACCGACGTCCCTCCTCAAAGTCCTACTGCGTCGCAGGCCCTCCTTGATGTAGTGGTAGAAGTACCTTCTGCCGAGGAGCGGCGCAGGTGGAAGGGCAAGGGCATTTCGGCCGAAGAGGCCGAGGACTTCGAAGACGTCGTTGTCGAGGTTCCACCAGGTTTGTTTCCAGACAAAGTGTACTTCCTTTGTTTTTTCTGGATTGCCTTCTTTGTCTTTAATCTCCTTCTCATTCTTGCCACGCAGGGGAGTTGACTACCCCTGACTGGGCGGCCGAACATGCTCGGAAGCGAGCTCTTCGGGACGCCAAAATCCCGCAAGGGAAGATACCCAAAGGAGCCTTTCTGGACGTTCACGGAGGACATGAATTTGTACTCCGAGGACGTTCCTCAAATGGCTAAGGAAATTTCGAAGGGGGTGCTCACCGAGGCCTCCTTCAAGGCTATAGCGGCGGCCCATCCGGGGGATAACACTCTCGCCGCAAAGATCACCGAGCATGCTGCTCAGGTATATCCTTCACAGCTCTTTCCCTTCAATTTTTTCCTAAGTGTTTGGCTCTTACTGACCTTGCGTTTTATCTTTTTGCAGCTAATGGGGTACGCCGGCTTTCTCCGAGTTCGGGTGGCCAGGGAGGTTGCCTTCCGAACTTCGGCCACTCAGACCATGAATGAGGCGAGGACCGCACTCGCGGAGTCGGCCGCCAAAAACCAGCAGCTGAAAGAGGCTGCTGAGAAAGAAGTGACTGCCCTTCGGGAGGAGTTCCGGAAGGAAAAAGAAGAACTTCAAAAGGATTCCTCCTAGAAGATTGCTGACCTCGGTGATCAAATAAAGGGGATGCTCGCCGCCAACGAGGATCTTCTCAAGCACAAGGCTGAAAGGGAAAAGATCTTCACTCGGTTGACGAGCAAATAGCAGCAGCTCAGGTCGAGTCTTTGAAGAAATTTCCGAAAAAGGGGTCCAAGGGATCGCAGATCTGAAACGGGCTGAAACCGGGAGTTCGAAAAGTTTCATCAAAGTGTCCTAATTGACTTCGGAAGCCTGCTCACTCAACTGTAGTCTGAATCAAAAAACCTGAAGTTCCGACATGTTCAGGCTCGGTGGTAGCCACAGGAGCCTCACCGGTACATTTCCTTCTTCCAGCCAGGTCCGGACAGATGGTTTTCTCTCGTTGTGAGGTTCTGAACTAGCTTGGGTCCTCCAAGGAATTGCAAGAAAGAGTTCGACTGTCCTTTTTGAAGGCTTAGGGCAAGGAGACCATGAAAGTCTGGCGGAAAAGGGTATTTTATAGTGAGACAACTGCCAGGACTACCCCTTCAAAGCCCTAAACCTTCCAGGCCGAGGATTTAATTTTCGGAAAGCTGAAGGATTTGCTCCAGCTTTCGCTTTCCCCGATGTAAATACGAAAGGGCTGGAAACCATAACCCAAAGATTTTCATTAGGCTAGAGCATTCAAAAGATTAAGAAATAAGAATTTTTATGTGAGCATTGTCCCCGGAAGAGGCTCAAGGAAGATTTGATGTCAATGCGCTAATCAAGGCCTCATTCAAGGATATGCGATCTAAGGCGCTTCGAGCTGTGTCGAGCAACAGATCATTGCTACCAAGTGACAAATTGTCTCGTGAAAGCAGACTAAAAGCCTTTATGATAGATACCGATATTTTGTTTGGCTAAGCCAGGCGTCCCTTTTTTCCAAGATATCAAGCACTAGCAGGTGACATGGGTAATGTGTCGGCTTTCTCGTTGGAGTTCGAATCTTTTTTGATTCAGCGAGTCCCAGCTTAAACTCCAAGTTTGAGGTGAAGAACTCCATCTGAATGGGTCGACTTCTAAGTCTAACTTTAGCAAGGGAACGCTGACCGATCAACGTAGGAGCTTCGAAAACTTTTCTCGGCCATTCTTTGGAAAAGAATTTCTTCAAAGGTTTACTGGCTAATGAAAGCTGAGAAGGTCCTTGGTTCTGAGGCCGAGGTCAAGTCCTTGAAGAAGGATCCGAAGGGGAAGGAGTTTGAAGGTTGGGGACTAACAAGGCTGGCTCTGACAGCCTTATAGTGTCGTTGATGAGTGAGAATAATACTCTCCGGGCTGAGGTCGAGTCTTTGAAGAAGGGGTCCAAGGGGACGCTGGAGATAAAGGAGCTGAAGGAGGAGATCGCTGAACTGGAGGACGAGCTTGACGACCTCGAGCTTGATAAGAATGAGTCTGATCAGATGGCGAAGGTTGCCTTTCAGGACGGCTTCTGCCTTGCTCGTCACCAGGTTCTCCAGAGGTTCCCAGATTTAGACCTCTCTTTTCTGGAGGCCCTAAATATTCCTGAGGGACCTCGGTGGGAATGGTCCAAGGTCGAGCATCTGAAAATTCCTCCTTCAATTCCAACGCCAAAGGTGGTGGAAAAGGGCGGGCCAGCGAGTGGCTCTCGGGACGCCGCGAACCCTTAGGCTATTTTTTAGGGCCCCTTTTCCTTCCCTTCTCCTTTGTACTCCTTCTTCGGGCACTTCTTCTTGTAAAGCAGCTTTGCTCTTTAATGAAGACTTTTTTGGCTAAGTCTTTTCGCAAGTTTCTTTATTTCCATTGCCCCGAACACATTTGCTCAAGAGACTTCAGAAAACCTGCGATCAAAGAAACTTTTTTACCTTCCTTTGTCCGAGCCTATTTTACTCGAGAGGCTTTTTGGAAAGTCTGAGAAAATTTGACTAAGTCTTTTTGCAGGCTTTTGCATTTCCAATTTTTCCCGAACATGATTGCTCAAGGGACTTCGGAAAACCTTCAGTCAAATTTTTGTTTTTCCAGGTGTCCCGAGCATATTTGCTCAAGGGAGTTCGGAAAACCTTCCGCGAGATTTTTCACTTCCCATTTTCCCGAGCACGTTCGCTCAAGGGAGCTCAGGAAATTATCTCTGCGCTGGCTACGGCGAGTACTTCTGCGATATTTTTGTTTTCCATCTTTCCCGAGCGTGATGGCTCAAGGGACTTCGGAAAGTCATATCTACGCTTTATCATGGCGAGCATCTTCGCGGAATTTTGCGTTTGGCACAATTTTTCGGATACTTAAGGAATTCTTTTGCACAATTTTGTATACTTAAGAATTTTCTCAAGAGCATTCTTAGAACTTTTTTGTACAATTCCTCCGCTCAACCTTAGGCGTAGAATTTTTTCAAGGCGTCTGAGTGCCAAGTGTTTTTCAATTCTACGCCTTCGGCGTCGCCAAGTTTGTACACGCCTTTTCGTACTTCGGCGAGAACCAGATAAGGTCCTTCCCAGTTTGCGCGAAGTACTCCGTGGGACGGCCTTCGGGGTGCAAAGTCAGCCTTTCGGAGAACGAGGTCTCCCTTCTTGATTTCTTTTGGCCTGGCCCGTAAGTTTATAGCCGCGGCCACTCTTTGCTGAAAAGCTTTTCTTCTCAGCTCGGCTATTTCTCTGTGTTCGCCGACGAGGTCGAGCTTGGTTCTGAGGCCGAGGTCGTTTCCACCTTCATCAAATACTTGCACCCGTATTGATGGTCTGACTATCTCGACTGGGATAATGGCCTCTGTCCCGAAGACGAGTGAAAAGGGAGTTTCCCCTGTGGCTCTCCGGGGCGTCGTTCGGTAGCTCCATAATACGCTTTGGAGTTCTCCTGGCCATTTCCCTTTTGCTTCTCCCAGTCTCTTTTTCAGGCCATCTTTTATGGTCCTGTTCGATACTTCCACCTGCCCGTTACTTTGGGGGTGAGCTACTGGGGCGAAGTGCATCTTTATTCCGAGGTCGCTGATAAATTCCTGGAATCCTTTGTCTATGAACTGGGATCCATTATCAGCTACTAGTACCCTCGGTATGCCAAATCTGCATACGATGTTCTTCCATACGAACTTCTGCACTTCTTTTGCCGAGATAGTTGCTAGTGGTTCTGCCTCCACCCACTTTGAGAAATAGTCCACTGCTACCACGCAGAATTTCACGCCTCCGGGTGCTGTGGGGAGTGGCCCAATAAGGTCTATACCCCAGACTGCGAAGGGCCAAGGATAGTCTGCCGAAGTTACCATTTTCGAGGGTATCCTCTGGATTTTTGCATGTCTCTGGCAACTACCGCACTTTCGGACGAACTGCCTTGCGTCCTTTCTCAGGGTAGGCCAGAAGTATCCTTGGCGGAGTATCACTGCTGCAAGGGCATCAGTTCCAATGTGTGAACCACACATGCCTTCGTGAACTTCTTCAAGGACCATTTCAGTATCCTCTTCATCCACACATCTCTGCAGCGGATTCGCATATCCCTGCCGGTATAACTCTTCGCCAATCAGGAAGAATCTTCCGGAGCGTCTTCGCAGTCTTGCAGCATCGCCGGGGTCTTCGGGGAGCAAATTCTCTGCGAGGTATCTTTTTATTGGGTCTTTCCACCCTGTTCCCGAGGTCGCCATGCTCAGCACTGAGATGCTCGGATGGTCTAGCACCTCGGTGTATGTTTTCGACTTCGCCAAGCAATCTGCCTCAGTATTATTCTGCCGGGGTACATTTTTGATCCGCACGGCGTCAAACTCTTGGATGAGCTTTGCTACCAGCTCGTGGTATTTTGCCAAGATTGGGTCCTTCGCCCCATAATCTCCTGCCGTCTGCCGAACTACCAGCTGGGAATCGCTGTGAGCCTTTAAGTTTCTCACGCCAATCTTTCTGGCCAAGCGTAATCCCGCTATGAGGGCTTCATACTCAGCTACATTGTTGGTGACGTTGAAGCTGAACTTGATAGCTCCCTGGTCCTCTGAGCCTTCGTTACCTCCAGGCCTTCGGGGCCCCTGATAATTACTCCAGCTCCCTGGTCATTACCTCCAGGCCTTCGGGGCCCCTGATAATTACTCCAGCTCCCTGGTGTTCGGACCCCGAGGCTCCGTCTACGTGCAAGGTCCATTCTGGCTCACCCTCTTTTGGATCTGAATGGCTCTCCTCAGTGGTGGGTATTTCGGCGATAAAATCTGCCAGTGCTTGAGCTTTTATGGCCTTCCGAGGCTCATACGTGATTTCGTGTTCGCCCAGCTCTATGCACCACTTGGAGAGCCTTCCCGAATGATCAACTCTCTTCATGACATCCCGTAGCGGCAGACTACTTCGGACGATGATGGGGTGAGCCTGAAAGTATGGTCGCAGCCTTCTCCCTGCAAGCACCAAGGCGTATATAGCTTTTTGAAGCAAAGGGTACCTGATTTCGGCGCCATGCAGGGACTTGCTGACATAGTAGACCGGCCATTGCTTTGGCCCTTCTTCTTTCACAAGGACCGAGCTCACAGCTTTTTCTGTGACGGCGAGGTATAGTACGAGGGGCTCTCCCTCCCGAGGTTGTCGCAGAGTCGGCAGGCTGGCCAGGTAGACTTTGAGTTCTTCCCAGGCTTTTTGGCAATCTTCATCCCAAGGATGATCATTTCTTCCGAGGTTGCCTTCCATTTTTGCTGCCTTTGTGAGGACTTTGAAGAAAGGTCGACACCTATCTCCGTACCTGGAAATAAATCTGCTCAGAGAGGTTATTCTTCCGGTGAGTCTCTGCACGTCTTTGACTGTGGCAGGAGTTCGGAACTCAAGCAGAGCCTTAATCTTCTCGGGGCTAGCATCGATGCCTCTTTTGGATACCATGTACCCAAGGAATTTTCCCGAGGTCACCCCGAAGATGCACTTCTTAGGATTAAGGCGGATCCCGAAGGCTCTAAGCTTTTGGAAGGTTTCCTCTAAATCTGCAACGTGGTAGCCAGGCAGCTTGCTCTTGACTATCATATCATCAACATACACCTCCATGTTTCTCCCCATTTGGTCTTTGAAGACCTTGTTCATCAGCCTCTGGTAGGTGGCTCCTGCATTTTTGAGCCCGAAGGGCATCCTGATATAGCAATATGTTCCTCCCTCGGTGATGAAGGCAGTCTTCTCTTCATCTTCGGGGTCCATCCTTATTTGATGGTAGCCACTGAAGGCGTCTAGGAAACTTAGGAGCCCATACTCAGCAGTTGAATCTACCAGTTGATCTATTGGCGGCAGAGGGTATGAGTCTTTCGGGCAAGCATCGTTCAAGTTTCTGAAGTCGATGCACATCCGGAGTTTGCTGCTACCTTCTTTTGTGGCAATGACCACGTTGCTTAACCATTCGGGGTACTTGACCTCCCTGATAACTTCAGCATCTAGGAGACGCTGGACTTCGGTTTTGACAAAGTTGCTTTTGTGGGCTGAGATGCTCCGTTTCTTTTGCCGGACAGGTTTTGCTTCCGGGCTTACTTTGAGGCTGTGCTGTATTATGCCAGGGTTTACTCCTGGCATATCTTTCGGCGAGTAGGCAAACAGATCTTTATTTTCCAGCAGAAAGGATACAAGTTTTTCCTTGTCACCTTCGGCCAAGCTCTTCCCTATTCGGGTAGATTGACCTGGGACAAGCTCTATTGCTTCCGTTTCTGCTTTGGCGAGATCTTCTTCTTTGCCTTTTTCTGGCGCCTTTGCCTCCATCGTTTGCGCGAGGTTGCTTGCCGGAGCTTTTCGTGCTTTCACAAACACCTTTCTTACCTCGGCTTGGTCTATGAAGACCTCTGCATCTCCATCCTTGGTGGCGAATGTGACAGTCAAGTACTTCACATCAGGGCGAATGTGCAGGTTTCCCTGTGTCTGCCTTCCAAGGATGGCGTTGTACGAGGACGGGACATCCATGACGATGAACCTTGCCATTGTGGAGGCGTACAACTCAGCTGCTCCGTTTACCGAAGTCCCTTTCATCATCAGTGAGAGGTCGATCCATCCGAGGACGGGGAGTTCGGATGGTCCAACCCCAAAAGTGGGCGAGGTGACAGGCTTCAGTTCACTGCTGGAGATGCCCAAGCTCGACAGCAGGTGCGAGAATAGGACGTCAGCATTTGAGCTATCATCAAGCAACACTCTTTTGACGTCCCAGTTCCCTATTCTCGCCATAATCAGCAGCGGATCGTCGTGGGGGAAGACGACGGTGGAGCCATCTTTGCGAGCCAGCTTCTTTGAGGGACTTTGATACTCCATGACTGCAATTTCTCTGGCTTTCCGCTTTCTTTCCGAGGATGGGAGCCCCGTGGTGATGGTTTGGATAACCCCTGCTGGAGGTAGAGGGCGCCTTTTTGGACTTCTATTTCTCCGCCTGTCGGAGTCGTAATCCTCGTCTTCGGCCCTTTCTTCCTCCTCTTTTCTTCCCTTTGGGGAAGGCATCCGCAGGTACTTCCGAAGTTGGCCTTGTTTTATCAGCGACTCTATGTACTTCTTCAGCTGGAAGCAGTCTTCGGTGTCATGACCGTGGTCGCGATGAAACTGGCAGAACTTCTTGGCATTCTTTTTGTTATCGGCGGTCATGGCCCTTGGCCGCCGAATCTGCGTCCCTTGCCTTTCCAGCGCCATGAGGATGTTGGTCCGTGTGGTGCTCAGGGGCGTGAAACTTTGAGGTTTCCTTCCCCGCATCCTCCGAGGTCGTCCTGCCTGTTCCGTCGGATGCCGAGCTTGTTGATTGGACCCTTCGGCGCGGTGGTGATCGGACTTCGGCCCTGCCATTCTTAGCTCCTCGGCTGTCATGTGCTGTTCGGCCCTTCGGTAAAATTCTCCGAGGGTGTCCGGGGGGTCCTTTGAGAACTCGTAGAACAGCTGTGAGTCCCGCCGAAGGCCCCGTGTCATGGCAAGAATGCGGATTTCGGGCCGGAAGTCTGGGACGCTCAGGGCTTCCCTATTGAATCTTTCGACATAGTCTCGGATGGTTTCTCCGTTCCTCTGCTCTATGTCGAACATCTGCACAGGCATCTTCGCCGTTGGCCTGCTCCCAATGAATTGCTGCGTGAAGGCCGTGGACAACTCCTGGAACTCAGTGATGGTCCCTGGAGGCAATGAATTGTACCACGCAGTTGCTGGCCCTGTGAGGGTGACTTCAAAGCATTTGCACATGGTAGCGTCATCAGCACCGTGCATTATCATGCTGCGTCTGTACTTCGTCAAGTGGGCCTGTGGATCTGTAAGGCCATCATAAATTTCCAGGCGAGGTACTCTAAAGTTACCTGGCATAGCTGCCTCAACGACGGCCTGAATGAATGGGGAGTCATCTTCGCAGCATGTTCCAGAGAGTCTGGCCCAAACGGGTTTTCTGGCCACTTGTTTCTCCACTCTGTCCAGCCGTGCTAGTATCCTCTCCATAAGCACTGTGGCGCTAGGGCCTTCTTCAGGGAATGGAGATCGCCGGCGCCTCTTCGGGGAGCGAGTTCGGCGCTGAGGGGACAAGGACCTCGCCTCAGGCGACGAACTGCTTCGCTGTGAGACTCTCGGTCGCTTGGACCCGGTTTGTCCCACAGGCCGTTTCCCGAGGGCTATATCTTCTGTGGATGATTCTTCGCGAGGGTCTCCACTCCCCGAACTGCGATGTGTAGACTTGGGGCTTCTCTCCCGAGGGCGTGTCGGTGAGGGGGGTCTCTGGGCCCGTGCTTGCTGTGGCCACCTTCGGTCGATCTGCTGGGTCACTTCAGCAACGACCGAACGCTGAAAGTCCCTCAAGAAGCTCATGGTGACTACCAGAGGGCGGTCTTCCTCAGGCGCAGAAGTCCCTGGGAGTGTTTGCTCAGCAGCCGGTTGTGTCTCAGGCGCGGACGGGGACCTTGGGAGTCCCTTGTCCTTAGAACGCCGAGTCTCAACGACGGCGATCTCAGAGCGGGTTCCCACAGACGGCGCCAAATGATGGCCAGGGGCCTCATCGTTTAGAGTCATGATGACTGGAGGAGAGACTTCTGGGAGGAAGAACGCCTGGTGGATTGGATCGCCCAAAGGAGAGTGCCTGAAAGCTCAGAAACAAAGGGTTAGGAGGCCCCCGGAGTGTTTTTCCGGGGGGGGAGCCTCCGACGCCCAAGTCAGTGGTGGCTGAGAGAAAGGCAGAGAAAATAGCACAAAGGGCTGAGGAGTCTCGCCTGGTAATTTTCTCAGAGTGTGGGAGCAGTGTTTTTTCCAACCAGCCTCCTGCCAAGTATTAATTCCTGGTATTTATAGGAGCGCCTAGCCCGTTCAGATCGCGACACGTGTTCGGTCGGATGTTCCTGAATTTCTGGGCGTAGGAGACAGATAGCTGGTAGCAGGTTGCCTTGAGCCATGTGCTGAGACGGGCCATGATGTGATTTTGATGGCGTCAGCGTGGCAGTGCGCCTTTTGAGGCGGATTGTGGCGTCTGTGAATGGATGTGTCAGAGGCTTCCTTAAATGCTTCCATAAATGCTCCTGCCGTACTCCCGAGGTCCCTGGGTGAGGTCGTCCTTTGGTACGGACAGAGCCTCTTCGGGAAACAAGCCCTCAGTTCGGGGGTTCCCAGTTTCAGGGAGTTCCGCCTTCGGGGATATCATGTTCGGCTCACTGTGTCTGGTGCCGCTTTTCCGAAGGCAATCTGTTCACAACCTTGGGGGGCCGAGTAGTGTCCTCGGGTTTTCCTGGCGTGCTGGGCTCGGAGCTCTTCGGCTATCTCCCGAGGTGCATGATCACACCTTTTCTCGGGTAGCGCCAGTTCTTCTGGCCATTCTTGTGGCAGGGAGTTCGGCCAGATCGAGGCGATAGCATTTGGCTATCAATCTTCATATGATTCCTTGCATGTTCCAGAAGCTCCTTTCAAAATTCTAAGCCCATTCTCCATGAAAAAGCTTGATACAAAAGCTTAAAGTGCACTAGTGAGCTCCTTAGCCTTCTTCCTTGTCAATGGTCCAATTGTTATCTTGAATGGATCCTTGCCATCCTAGGTTGTGCCTTCGTTGATCGTATCAGCTCCCCCCTCCTTAAAAGCATTCATCCTCGAATCAAAGCCTACATTAGAAAGGGGAATTGAATCAATAACAATGAAATAATCAACATATAAGCACTTACCTTTCGCATAAGCACCAATAGCATGGAATGCTTGTGTATGGAGCTTTAATCTTGTGAAAAACCTGAACCAATATCGAAATCCAATGATAATTTTTATACCTCCAGGTTCAAAAACAAAGTTAGAAGTAATTACCACAAAAAATCTGAGAGTTTGCACAATTTTCATCTTAACTCTAGGCATCACTTTCATTGCCTTTGCCATCTCAAAAACATTACTCTCATAACAAGTAAAAGTGTAGGAATAATTTATCTTAGGGATGCTGTATACACTCAAAACAAATGGACCTAAACTCACAAAATTGTCAAGGTCATGAAAAGCACAAGTTATGCATGTCAAAACAATAGTTTGCATAGCCCATTCAAACAAACAAGAATTGAACTCAAGCTCTTCAGCTGAAAGTCCACTGACCGAAGTCCCCAAAGTCTTCACAGCCATGTTCGGACTAAGCGGAGTCGAACAGATGGCTGGCCCTGATGGGGGATCAACCCAAACAGAAGTTTGGTCCAATACCCCTACATTGTCCTCGGGCAAAGAAGGTAAGGAGTCGTCCTTAACCTTCCTCGACTTCGATGCTGAAGATGGTCCCTTCGGCCCCTTCTTCCTCTTCGGCGCCGCCTTTTTCCTTTGCTGCTCCACCTTCTTAGCTTGGCTGAGGAAGAGAGTCTTGTAGAAGGCAGTAGACTTGTCACCTGTCTCTGCAAAAAGATGAACATCAGTGTAAGTACAAAGGATATTTATAACAAAAATCTGGAAAGGAACTTACTCTCTTCAAGAGCCAAATAGGTGAGTTCGCCGCAAAGGAGCTTTACCAACCACACCTTCTTGCCATCAAAAAGGGGCTCTAGCATACCCTTGTCGATAATATGCTCCTTTACTACCCCAAGCTACTGAAGGACCTCTTCGGTCATGAAGTTCCACCTAATGGGGAAGGGGTATAGGGAACACGGAGGGACCTCGGGATCCCAATCTGTGACAGCCCAAATACGGCTGTCAAATTCTTTAAATTGAGCTTCTAACTCCAAAGTTAGTAGTTTTTGGGGATATGCTACATCAATGTCAAGAGTCCCTTAGGCCCATTTGGTTGGCACATGTTTCCACTTCTCATCCACCTTCAAAAAGAAGAACTTCTTCTGCCACCCTCACCAACTGTCCTTCGTTCCAAAGGTGAATGTATATTTCTTGCTCCCAGATCCTTGAGGAAGCAAGAAGTAGAACCCACCCTTCAGAATGGGGTGGAGTTTGTAGTACTGTATAAAGAAGATGAAGTGGGGCTCTATCTCGTAGACCCCACACATGCAAACGAATGCGTTGAAATAAGAATATGAGTTTGGAGGAAGTTGGTTCACGGCTATGCCATGGAATTGGCAAAAGTCATAAACCTTCTTTGGAGAGGGATACTGAAGTTCGGCCTTCAACTGAGCCCTGAAGATGAAAACCTCATTCGAATAAGGGGCACAACTAAGTATTCCAGGGCTAGGAAGCCTAGTAACAGCATGAGAAGGAAGAAAGAATTTGGCTGACCACTTTTGGACTTTGTTTGAAGTGGCACAGCTCGGATCAGAGTTAAGCGGAAGCCAACTCTCAAGGATGGGCTGAACTTTGACTTGATGAGAAGACATGTTTGGCACGAAGGCTTTAACCTCAGGTAACGAAGGAGAAAATTTTGAGAAAAAAAAAAGAAACTTGGAAATAAACCCACATAGTTTAGATCGAGGTATGAACTTCAGAAGACCGCCGCAATTGTTGCTAAAAATCGCTCTGCTGCTAGCACCACCGCCAAATAGAAGGTGAAAAGGGGAGAGAAAATCAGAGAGCAAAGGCAATGAAAATTAGCAGGTGTGGAAGACTCTAGAGGACGAAGGGTTTATATAGACCGAAGGAGGCAAGCGAAGTGTCACCATAATGACCCTTCGCAGGCGAATGGACATAACCAACATAATCGACGGGACTGTTCGCCAGTCGCTTGGTGGCATGTGTCACCTAATGTAAGAAACAACGGTATGCTCCTGACAACTACCAGACCTATGCAGGTCCTTCCTGAGGAGACGCGTCTATCTAGTCAAAGGATCTGACAATTCACTGGCAGGCATGAGTCTTTCCCGAGAAGATGCATCCATCTATTCAGAAGTTGTGATGATTCACTAGCAGGCAATAAAAACCCAGAAGAGGAATGTACACTTCGGCCCGAAGCAACAACTTCGGGAACACCTTAAGCTTGGGCAATGAATGAGTACCACCTAATGCCGAAGGCAATACCTTGGCTAGGAGAGGCATCCTGAACCAAAGAAGGGCCTTTATCTATAAAAGGTAACCTCGGTCAAAAATTCAGTTTACTTGCTAAGACAACCATCACCTACCACAAAGAGTTCCACGAAATGCTTGCAAAAGCTCAAGTACTGAAGATACAACTTCATCTTTCCGAGGGGGGCATGTGATAGCCAAAAGGCTATTAACCCTTCTAGAATTCCCAAAGTTACTTGAGAAGCACCACCCTTGGGAAACCTGAGTGACCAACCTCTGGAAAGAAGTGGCCCTTACCATCCTTGGGAAGAACATCACCTTAGAACCAAGATCTCCATATTACCTAGCCAAAAACCACCATCAGGAGAGACCTAGTACCAACCTCGGTGAACGACAACCACCCTTGGTTGGTAACAGAACCGACCTCGGAAAACCTATAAACTACCACCTTCGGAATAACAAACTCACCAAGTTCGGGAAAGTATATCCCCATCCTCAGTCGGGAAGAGTGGCTTCTGAAGGTGCCCCACTCTGCCGAAGGGCCTCTCCTAATAGCCCTCAATGGCAATATTGAGCCGAAGGAGGCCTCCTAATTTGAAGGAGCCTTATACTCTGAAGGGGTCTTGCAGAGATAAGACAAAAATGGTTAAGGGGCCCCTGCCCCCTGGCCGAAACGGCCTACGGCCAGCTGGAGATACCTATCTCTGAGGGTACGGATCAAATCTGACTGAACACGTGTCATGATCTGAACAGGCTGTGTTGAACAACCTCCTCCCTCCACTGTCCAATAAATACTTAGGAAGGACGTTGGTAAGGAAGGACATAGAACTCTTGCTATTTTCTTCACTCTCTACTCCCTACGACTACCATTCTCAAAAACACTGACTTGGGCATTGAAGGCTCCTCCCCCGGAAACACTTTCGACGGAGCTCTTAACCCTGGTTCTTCTGAGTGTTTCAGACACCTTCATACCAGAAGTCTCTCCTTCAAGCCAGCTTGACATATGATGAGCATGCCGCCGGGCAACACCTTACATTTTGGGCCCTCAAAATTGTCTAGACCCATAGGAGCTCAAACATGAACATTAAATTCTTTGCCACGTACAAGTACCTACAAAGGGTGAGATCTTTGACTACTGTTGATATAGTTGGTTGATTCACTATCAACTGAGGGTTGTCGTTTATTTGCAAGCAACGTACCCTTACTCTACTTGCCACCTGTAGCCCAGTTGTTTGTAATTGGGAATTAGAACTTTATTCTGAGTATGGCCTTCATACTAGGTGCCCTTATAGTATGACCTTACTGCCTTGGTATTTGTGTCCATATGCTCCATCAACATACACCTCTTAAGGTATGACATCATTTGAGTGTTTCTTTTCAATTCCATCTATGGGTGTCATTTTTGTAATGGAGTCAGCTAGGGCCTAAGCCTTGATCAATCTATAGGGTGCGTATAAAATATTCAATTCTCTGATCTCAATTCACCATTTCACTAGCCTCCCATATTGATCAGGCTTTTGTAAGATGTGTTAAAGGGCTAACTATATTCGAATGATGATCTTATGTGTTTGGAAATAAGGTCCCAGTTTTCTTGGTGCTATTAAAAGGACAAAGACTACCTTCTGGAGGATGGGGTTTCACAATTCCACTCCTTGAAGTGTTCGATTGATGTAATAGACGGGCAGTTGCTCAGGTCTTTATTCCCAGACATGTATAGCACTAAGGGAAAATTTTGTAATGGCTAGGTAGAAGATAAGAAGTTCATCAAGCTTCAACTGTTTTAGTGTCAGGAGGCATCATAGGTACTCTTTGATTTGTTTAAAGGCTTCATGACACTCATCTGTCAATTCAAACACTGCTTGTTTCTTAAGTATCTGAAATAGGGTCAGCAATAGTCTCCAAATCATGACATCAATCATCCCGTGGCAGTTAACCTGCCTATTTCTTTTAGACATCTTTTCATGTTTTGAAGGTCGGGCATTGTTATGATTGCCTCAATTTTGTTTACGATGGTGTCGATCCTTTTCCAAGAGACCATGTAACCTAAAAATTTCCCATATCTGACTTTGAAAGTACCCTTTTGAGATTTAACCTCATATTAAAATGCCTCATCCTCTACAAGGTCTCTTATGAGTCATCGAAGTAATGGTCCATCACCCTACTTTTAACAATCATGCCATCTATATAGACCTCCATGTTTCACTAAGTTGCTCCACAAAGATCTTATTCATGAACCTTTGGTAGGTGGGTCCTACATTCTTTTAACCAAAAGGCATCCTCTAGTAGCAATACACATCTTCTGCTAAGGTGAAGGGAATTTTTTTCACATCCTCAGGATCGATTTGAATCTAATGGTAATAGCAAAGGCATCCATAAATGATAGGATTTTAAATTTTATAGGGGGAACAGACCAATTTGTTTATGGACAACAACGGGCAGTGGTCCTTGGGGTAGGCATCATTCATGTTCATATAGTCAACGCATATGCACCATTCTTTATTCTCTATTTTCACTAAAACTACATTTTTCAGCCACCCTAGGTATCATGCTTCCTAAATGATGCCCACCTTGAGCAATCTTCTAACTTCTTCCCTAGTGAAGGCCATTCTTTAAAGTATAATGCCTGTCTTCTTTTGTTGGATTAGTCAACTAGAGGGGCATCCTTAGATAAGGACACAGTAGGCCCATTATTGTGTGATTGCTCCTTCCTTATTTTTTAATCTGTTGGCCTAATTGCTATCTCTCAATCCTCTCAAGTTAGCAACATAACTTCATATGACTGAAGTGATGCCCTTCAGCATATCCTTCGTGTGTCATGGTGAAGGCGGGAGGGGCTTATGGAAATGGAGAGAGGTCCGGGATGAACGTACTCTGAAAAGATCACCTGAAAGTCATAGGAAGCAAGGGTTAAGAGGTCTTCGGAGTGTTATTCTGGGGAGCAGCCTCTGACACCCAAGTTAGTATTTTGGAGGTAATGAGATGATAAAGAGTAAAGAAGTATCTTATCTCCTAGAAAATGTTCTCTCCTTTCTGGAATAACTACCAAGTATTTGTAGAAGGGTGAATAGTAATAGTCCTTCTCAAATGGCCGGCCCAGATCGTGACACGTGTTCGGCGGGATGCGTTCCACGTCTTTTGGGCAATAGAGGACCCCTAGTCAGCATGGGCTGCCAGGCTAGGCTCTGCGTAACCCGAAAGTGGCGTGTTGAGTATCCCTGCAGGCGGTCTGTTAGGACGTGACTGCGGGCAGATTATTGGGGATATGTTAGAGGCTCCTTAAATGCCTATGTCGTACTCCTGAGGCCCATTTTTGGTAGAGGAGACCTCTTCGGAGAACTTGTCTTCTGAGGTCGCTTTTGGTATCGCAGGAGTATATTTCTCGAAGGTGACCTTTCTTGCCAGACACCCCTACTTCCGAGGATCGCTTACTCATCCCCCCGAGGTTGGCATTGTCGTTTCCTGGAATGGAGAAACGCCGAGGCTAAACTTCGGGAGGTCAAACATCCTTCCTTCTATCGTGGGTGATTTCTCTTCCGAGGTCGGTGCTTTGCCCGAACCCGTGCCGTCGGAGGGTGATCGGCACCTTGGCTATCACATGCCCCCTTTCGGGAAGTCGAAGCAGAGACTTCGGCTTTATGCTTTTGGGAAGGCTTCTTTACCAAACTCGTGGTTAGAGCTCTACTCAAGAAGTTGGTCTTTTTCAGAAGGTGTTCCTTCATAGCCGAGGTACCCTTCTCTAGTTCTTTCTACGACCTCAAGGTGCGTGCAGCTTTTGCTTTTGCTTTCTTCTGTAGCAGGTTCGTGAACCGTCGTATCCTTTGGTCAAACATGTCAATTATGGATAAGCGTGCCTGGGTTTTCGCAATGTCAGAGGGGCGTGCCCTAGTTGTTCGCGTTGGATGACATGTGGCCGCTTGTGGATGGTGGGATAATTACGCCGGTCACACTAATTGCATCTCTTCGCCTTTAAGGAGTAATAATGAGTCTGTTGCGCTTCCGAAGGATAATAACGACGACGTTTCGCTTACCCTCTTAGGTCTATATAAGCGCCTTTCGCCTCATTCTTTGCCTCATTCTTTGCTTTTGCTCCCATCAGCTCTAGAGTCTTCTCTTGTCTTTCTCCTTCTTTCCGGCAGCAATTTCTGCGACGGAGTGATTTCCGGCAATTTTTACGGCGGCGTTCAGGAATTTTAACAAGACCTTTGGTGGGTGCTTCTTTCTATAATTTCTGTTTTCTGTTTTCTTTCGAGGTCATTTTTCTAAGGTATCTTTGTTTCCTTACCCTTCCGGAGTCGTCCTTCTTTTCTTTTGTGAAAAAATATCTGATCTGACCCCGTTGAATCTGACCCCCGAGAGCTTTCTTCCTCTCAAATCTCATCCTTGTACTACCACTCGGAAGAAGGTGAAGAAGTGGATGGCCAAGTATTACCTTCATTCTTATCTCGTTCCAAGGTTGCCCATTCCGGGCACCTACGGCTATATGTCAGATTCGCATAAGGTTACCGTTTACCGAGCTCAATTGAAAGCCGGTCTTCGGTACCCTCCTCACCTCGTAATCTATGAATTTTGCAAATTCCACGGGATCACCGTGAACCAACTTCCCCCAAATTTTTACTCCTACTTCAATTCTTTTCTCTGCATGTGTGGGCTTTTTAGGATAAACCCCTACTTTTTTTTCTTCATGCAGTACTACAAACTTCACCCGATCCCGAAGGGCAACTTTTACTTCCTACTTCCCCGAGGGTCCGGGAGCAAAAAGTTTACGTTTACCTTTGACAACAAGGACAGTTGGCGGGGGTGGCAGAACAAGTTTTTCTTCCTGCCGATCCCCAAGCTTTGGCATCATATTTCCACCAAATGGGCTTCGGGGACCCTGAAGATGGACGTCGTTGACCCCCGAAAACTCATGACTCCGGAGCTAGCTATTTAGTTTGATCGATTTGATAGGCTTATCCAGGCCGTGGTAGACTGGGACCCCGAGGTCCTTCCGCGTTCGTTTTACCCTTTTCCCATCAAGTGGGACCTTATGACCGAGGAGGTTCTTCGGGAAATAGGAGTGGTGAACGAGCACAAGAGTGACTTCGGTCGGACCATGCCCGTTCTTCCGGGGAAGAAGGCCTGGATAGTCATGCTCCTTCGGGGGGAGATCACATATGAGTATTTTGCCAAGAGTAAGTCTCTTTACTGGTTTCAATATCTTTTTTCCTTTTGGGCTTACGCTGATACCTTTTCCTTTTGCAGAGATGGGCAAATCAATCTGCTAATTTTTACAAGTCGCTCTTCCTCAGCGAAGCCAAGAGGGGGGAGCAGACGTGCAAGAAGGCACCTGCTAAGAGGAAGAAGATGATCAGCAGCGGGCCTTCTAGAGCTAAGAAGGCTAGGGCTGTTACTCCGCCTCCCGAAGTCGTTGTGGAGGTGCAGGATCAATCTCCTGCTCTTCCTTCAATGCCAGCGGACCTTCCTTCGGACCTTGCCCTTCTTGGGGCAACACTGAGCCCTATTCTACCCGCCGAGCCTTCTTCCGAGCAAAGATCTGCTCAGGAACTTGAAGAGAGCAGAAGAAGGAAGGGGAAGAACATTCCCGGTGAAGTTCGGGAGGGCGGGTCTGAAGACGACATCGCCGAAGTTCTACCAGGTTGGTTCCTTAGCCATTCTCCTACAAACCTTAGTATTTTTCGTATCTATGATTTTTTGGATGAATGGCTAAGGGATGATGTACTGACGGAACTTTGGCGCAAACTTGCAGAGGACATGTCCGCGGTGCCCTAGGTGGATGCTCATGCCTGGTGAAGGGCTCTTCGGGACAAGTGAATCCCTCTCAACAAGGTGCTGAGGGAGCCCTTCTGGACATTCACAGAGGACATGAACTTGTTCTCTAAGGATAGCCAGTTGATGGCTCCCCAAATGGCGACAGGGGTGATGACAAACGCCACCTTTCAGTCGCTCATCACCGAATGTCCCAACGAAGAGATCCTTGCGGCGAGGATGACCAAGCATGCCGCCCAGGTAGTTCTTTCCTCTTTGTTTATTTAGAGATTTTCCTTATAAGTTTCCATCATTCTTTTGATACTCATTAGGGGCCTTCTTTTTTGCAGCTTTTGGCATACAGTGGGTATTTTCGCACTTGGGCGTCAAAGTAAACAGAGGCCCGTTCTCGGTCTGAAGATTCTTTGAGCAAAAAGAAGGAGTTTTGTGCCAGGCACGTCTTCAAATATGATGAGCTCAAGATTGTGAAGGAGGACGTTGTGAATATTCGGGCCGAGCTCACGACGAGCAAGCAGGAACTTCTCCTAGATTTCACTACCGAGGTTGACGACCTTGGCTCAAAGTGTGTCACTCTCTCTTTAGAGAACGAGGCTCTTCAGAAGGCGAACGCTGAAGATGACAAGAGCCTGGAAAAAGGCGCTTGCTTTGAATGCCGACCTTGATGCCAAGGTTATATCTTTGAAGAAGGAGGCTAAGAGCAAGAAGAAGAAGAAGCTGGATGAGAAGATTGCCACGCTTCAGACCGAGCTTGATGCTCTTGGTGCCGAAAAGGACAAGTCTGAACGAATGGCGAAGGTGGCTTTCCAAGACGGCTTTTGCTTGGCACGCATCAAGTCCTTGCTCGGCACCCTGAGCTCGACCTTTCCTACCTGTCGACTCTGGATTTTTCCGAGGGGCCCCAGGAGGTATGGTCAAAGCCAGATTTTCTCAATCTTCCTCCAGCTAAGCTGGTGACTCCGACTAAGCGTAATGATGATGACGATGATGATGATGAGACATTGGATGTCCCTGCTCAGCAATAGGCTTCTCCTTACTTTCTTGTACTCCTGCTTGCTTGTACATCTTTGCCTTAGAATTTTTTAATGAAGATTCTTTCTTCAATCTCCATTCATTCTTCCGAATAGGATTCTCCAGAAGTAATTCTAGGCACGCACTTTCGGTGAATTTGTCCATACTTACTTCTTCAGGAAGAGTAGCTTTAGAGTTTTTTCGAACTCCACCGAGTTTATACTCCATCCAGGAGTTAGTTCCGAAAGGAAAACCATTAAGGAACTAATTTTTCAATCTCGCGACAATATCCGGCTTGTGTCTTTATTGACGACTGTGGGGAAGAGTAACTACAATCTTTCTGAAAAAAGTTCTAAGTATAGAATTTCTTTAGGGCATCCGAATGCCAGGTATTTTTCAATTCTCCCCCTTTGGTGTCGCCGAGCTTGTATACTCCCTTTCGGACCTCGTCCAGGACCAAGTAAGGTCCTTTCCAATTTGGCCGAAGTACCCCGTGAGACGGTTTTCAGGGTTCGAACTCGGCCTTCCAAAGGACGAGGTCTCCTTTCCTTATTCCTTTAGGCCTGGCATGCACGTTTGCGGCTATGGCCACTCTTTGTTGAACGGCCTTTCTTCTGAGCTCGGACATCTCTCTGTGCTCATCCACTAGGTCGAGCTTGGTTCTTAACCTGAGGTCGTTTCCTCCTTCGTCGAACACCTATATTCTAATTGATGGCCGTACTACCTCAACAGGGATAATAGCCTCTGTGCTTAAGACGAGCGAAAAAGGTGTTTCAGCCGTAGCCCTTCAGGGCGTTGTCCGATAGCTCCATGGCACACTAGGAAGTTCTCCTGGCCATTTTCCTTTTGCCTCCCCTAATCTCTTTTTTAGTCCATCTTTTATGGTCTTGTTAGACACCTCTACTTGTCCGTTGCTCTGGGGATGAGCTACGGGGGCGAAGTGCATCTTTATTCCGAGGTTGGTGATGAATTCTTGGAACCCTTTGTCAATAAACTGGGAACCATTATTAGCAACTATCACCCTCGGTATGCCAAACCTGCATTTAATTCCTTTCCAGACAAATTTTTGTATATCCTTTGCTGTGATAGTTACTAGGGGCTCTGCCTCTACCCACTTGGTAAAGTAGTCTACTGCGACCACGCAGAATTTCACTCCTCTAGGTGCTGTCAGGAGTGGGCCGATGAGGTCAATGCCCCATACTGCAAAGGGGGCAATCTTTGAACTTTTGCATGTCTCTGGCAACAGTCACATTTTTGGACGAATTGTCTTGCGTCCTTTCTTAATGTGGGCCAAAAATACCCTTAGTGAAGTATCACTCCTGCCAAAGCGTCAATCTCGATATGGGCACTGCAGATTCCCTCGTTGACTTCCTCGAGAATGTTAGTATTGTGCCCAAAAAGCCAATCATGAGATGATTGTATTTTTGCACATTGAGTCATGATATTTTATTGAGGCATTAATCCAGCAATTATGTTTGTTGTTTTGTTTCTGCGTAACGTAATAAGCATAATTGTAACCCTAGAATAATGATATTCTTAAACGTCCCTAGTCTAGTATTATTGTGGAGCGGGTTGCAATAATACATAATGACTAGCATATGTGGAGACTAATATGAGATATCTAGTCTACATATGGGTACAAGTTGGAGAACTTGTGTACTGGACCGACCCACCATGAGAACACTTCATGGATCGTTATATGAGTGTCATAAGTGATTCTCATAGTGATCATGGTATATGTAGTCCTTCGACCTAAGATCAACAAGGTTCCCTACATGTGAGTCACATAACTTTGATACTTTCCTTTGTTGCTCGTAACTGAGTGAACTTGAAGGAGGGTCATTGGGTATGTCACATATCATGCGGAGGGATTTGTATGATCAAGATGGGATTTGTCCCTCCTATGTAACGGGAGTGATATCTTTGGGCCCCTTGATAGAGTGAGACTTAGAAAATGCATGGCCATGCTTCGATGAGTTGATATATGATATCAATGTCGTCAGTTTAAGTTGGTCTACTCGGTAATCAAGAAACCAAAGATTGGGCTATACGAGAGTGACACATTCCATGTCTCGTGCTTAGTCTTGATATCTTGGACAAAGGGACAATGGCATATATCGGTGATGATCATAAAGGTTTAGTCGATTCACCGACAAGCTTGTCACTTGGGTAGCAATGATGTGTTGCTAGACACCGCTCATTGTTTATGATCATAAATGTGATTTATGATCATTGCCAACATGGCAAGAGCCTATTGGGTCGCACACATAGAGCTATTTGGATCATTAGAGTGCATGGGCTAATTATTTGGGTTATGGTTTCACTTTAATTTCGTATTAATAATGGGCCAAGGAGTTGAGCCATTATTAAGCCCGAAATTAAATCCTAATTGGATTAGGGCTTTGAAACCCATTAGGCCTGGAAGTTGAGTCTCACTATAAATACAACTTTTAAGTGAGAAATTCGCAGGTCTCCTTGCCCTAGCCTCCGAAAAGGACAGTCGCACTCTTCTCTTGCAATTCCTTGGAGGACGCAAGCTAGCACTGCGTGCGCAAGAGAAACGCATCTGCCGGGACGTGGTGGAAGCGTGGTGATCCCGAGAGGCTCGTGTGGATACCATAGAGAGCCTGAACACGTCAACTGTTCAGGTTTTGTGATTCGACTCTACAGTTGAGTGAGAGATCTCAACCGAAAATTAGGTATGAAATTTTTGAACACCCGGTTTACCCCGTTTCACTTGGATCCTGGAGGGTTTCGGTTAAATTCCGCTGCGCTGTTTGGCTCCCGAAACCCAACAGAGAATTGCCCGAGTGTCCTTTTTGCCAATACATCTTTGCAATGGACTTGCAAATCCCTATCGGTATAGTTCTTCCCCTATTAAGAAGTATTGTCCAGAACGTCTTCGCACTTTTGCCGCTTTGTGAGGGTCTTTGGGAAGGTCCGAGGTTGTAAGGTACCTTTTTATAGGATTTTCCCATCCTTCCTCAGAGGTTGTTGTGCTCATTACCGCAATGCTGGGGTGACTCAATATTTCGGTGAAGTTTTTTGACTTCGGTAGACTATCTGCCTCGGTGTTGCTTCATCAAGGCACATTTTCAATATGCACTGCATCGAATTCCCGGATGAGCTTTGACACGAGCTCATGGTATTTTGCCAAAGTTGGATCTTTTGCACTGTAGTCCCCTGCCATCTGTCGGACCACCCGCTGAGAATCACTGTGGGCTTTCAAATTTCTCACACCAATCTTTCTAGCAAGGCGCAACCCTGCTTTGAGAGCCTCGTACTCTGCCGCGTTGTTGGTGACACTAAACCCGAATTTGATGGCTTTCATTACTTCCATGCCTTCGGGGCCGTGAATGACTACCCCAGCTCCCTGGTGTTCAGAGTCGGAGGCCCCATCTACGAACAGAGTCCATTCTGGCTCACTTTTGCCAAGGTCAAACTGATCATTCTGGGCAAAAGGTACTTCGGCAATGAAGTCTGCCAAGGCTTGGGCTTTTATTGCTTTCCTTGGTTCGTAAGTGATATGATGCTCACTAAGCTCTATACACCACTTGGAAAGCCTTCCCGAATGGTCTACCCTCTTCATGACATCCCGAAGGGGTAGATTACTTTGGACAATGATGGGATCAGCCTGAAAATATGGACGCAGTCTCCTACTTGGTAGTACTAAGGCATAGATAGCTTTTTGTAGTAAGGGGTACCTGATTTGGGCTCCATGCAGAGACTTGCTCACGTAATAGACTTGCCATTGCACCAATCCTTCTTCCTTTACGAGAACTAAGCTCAGTGCTTTTTCAACAATAGCAAGGTATAGCACAAGGGATTCTCCCTCTCGAGGTTGCCAAAGAGTGGGTAGTCCGGCCAGATAAACTTTGAGCTCTTCCCAGGCCTTTTGGCAGTCCTCATTCCAAGGATGATCGTTGTTTTTGAAGTTGCCACTATTTTTTGCTGCCTTAGTGAGTACCTTAAAGAATGCTCGGCAGCGATCTCCATACTTGGAGATGAACCTACTAAGGGAGGTTATTCTGCCCGTAAGCCTTTGCACATCTTTTGTTGTGACAAGAGTTCAAAATTCAAGTAAAGCTCTGAATTTTTCTAGCTTGGCATCGATACCCCTTTCCGATACCATAAATCCAAGGAACTTGCTCGAACTTACGCCGAAGACACATTTCTCGGGATTGAGACAAATTCCAAATGCTCTAAGTTGGTGGAAAGTTTCCTCCAAGTCCGCAATGTGGCTGCCAGGCAACCTGCTTTTGACTATCATGTCATCCACGTAGACTTCCATGTTTCTCCCTATTTGACTGCGGAAGACCTTGTTCATCAGCCTTTGGTAGGTAGCTCCTGCATTTTTTAGCCCGAATGGCATTCTTATGTAACAATATGTGCCGATTTCGGTGATGAAGGCAGTTTTTTCCTTGTGCTTGAGGTTCATCCTGACTTAATGGTACCCACTAAAAGCATTTAGGAAGCTCAGTAGTCCATATTCAGCGGTCGAGTCCACCAGTTGATCTATTGGTGGGAGAGGATATGAATCATTAGGACAAGCATCATTTACATTTCGGAAGTCTATGAAAATTCGGAGCTTGTTGCTCCCTTCTTTCATGGCGATGACTACATTGCTTAGCCATTCGGGGTATTTGACTTCCCTGATTACACCCGCTTCTAACAGGTGTTGGACTTCGGTTTTGACGAAGTTGTTTTTGTGCGCCGAGTGGCTTTGCTTCTTTTGGCAGAGTGACTTTGCCTCTGGGTTTACTTTGAGGCTATGCTGTATTATGGTAGGGTTTACCCCAAGCATGTCTTTTGGCGAGTAGGCGAACAGATCTTTATTCGTTAGTAGGAAAGATACAAGCTTTTCCTTGTCTCCTTTGGCCAATTTTTTCCCTACTCGGGTGTTTCGGCCTGGGACAAGCTCTATCTATTCAGTTTCTACTTTCTCAGGATCCTCTATTCTTTGTTCATTTGATTCTTGTGTGGGCAGCACCTTCGTTTCTGTAGTCTGTGCACAATTCACCGCTAGGGCTTTTCCCGCCTCTATCTCTTCCGTTTCTACTTTCTCGGGATCCTCTATTCTTTGTTCTTCTAATTCTTGTGCGGGCAGCGCCTTCCTTTTTGTAGTCTACGCACAATTCACCGCTGCGGCTTTTCTCACCTTTACAAACACCTTTCGCACCTTCCACTGGTCGATGAAGATCTCAGCATCTCCATCCTTGGTGGCGAAGGTGACAGTTTTGTACTTCACATCCAGGCGAATGTGGAGGTTTCCTTGCGTCTGCCTTCCAAGAAGGGCGTTATATGACAAGGGACATCGATGACAATGAACCTTGTCATTATGGAGGCGAACAGCTCCTTTCTGTTGTTTGCTGAAGTTCCCTTCAGCATCAGAGGAAGATCTACCCATCCAAGGATGGGAAGTTTAGATGGCCCCACTCCGAAAGTAAGGGAAGTGACGGATTTGAGGTTGCTTCTTGATATCCCCAAGCTTGGTAATAGATGGGAGAATAGGACGTCTGTGTTTGAGCCATCGTCAAGTAGTACTCTCTTGACGTCCCAGTTTCCTATCCTTGCCATAATCAGCAAAGGATCGTCATGGGGAAAAATGATGGTGGATCCATCCTTTCGGGTGAGCTTCTTTGGTGGATTCCTGTACTCCATTACCGAAATCTCTCTGGCTTTTCTTTTTCTTTCCGCCGACGGCAGCCCTGTGGTGATCATTTGTATTACTCCTGCCGGGGGCGGGGGACGCCTTTTCGGACTTCGATTTCGACGCTTGTCGAAGTCGTACTCTTCGTCCTCTACCTTTTTTTCTTCTTCCCTCCTTCCCTTTGGGGAGGGTATACGCAGGTAACGCCGAAGTTGTCCTTACTTTATCAGTGTCTCTATGTACTTCCTCAGTTGGAAGCGATCTTCGGTATCATGCCCGTGGTCTCGATGGTATTGGCAGAATTTTTTCATATTCTTTTTGTTGTCCGAGGTCATGGCACTCGGACGTTGAATCTGAGTCCCTTGCCTTTCCATCGCCATCAGGATGTTCGTCCTAGAGGTGTTCAGGGGAGTGAAGGCAATTGGCTTCCTTCCCTTAAACTTCCAAAGACGCCCACTTGTTTCAATTGGGTAGTGAGTTTCCTGACTTGGTCCCTCGGTACGGACATGATCGGACCTCGGTCCACCCATTCTCAGTTTTTCGGCAGTCATGTGCTGCTCCGCCCTTCGGTAGAATTCACCGAGCGTGTCGGGGGGATCTTTAGAGAACTCGTAGAACAGCTGGGAGTCTCTCCGAAGTCCTCGTGTCATGGCCAAGATACGTATCTCCGGCCTAAAATCTGGGACACTCAAGGCTTCCCTGTTGAACCTTTTGACATAGTCGCATATGGTTTCACCACCTTTCTGTGCTAAATCAAACATTTGGACTGGCATTTTCGCCGTCGGGTGACTCCCAATAAATTGCTGCGTGAAGGCAGCAGACAGTTCTTCGAACTCCATGATGCCTACAGGAGCCAGCGAGTTGTACCATGTCATGGCCAGCCCAGTGAGGGTGACCTCAAAGCATTTGCACAAGGTAGCATCATCAGCTCCGTGCAGTACCATACTGCGCTTATACTTGGTCAGATGAGCCTAGGGGTCAGTTCAGCCATCGTAGGTTTCCAGCAGAGGTACACAAAAATTGCTTGGCATAGGTGCCTCGACCACTGTTCGGGTGAATGGTGACTCATCTCCACTGAATGTTTCTGACAATCTAGCCCAGACGGGCTTTCGAGCTACTTGTCTCTCCACTCTTTCTATCATCATTAGAATTTTCTCCATGAGGAGTGAGGCGCTAGGTTCTTCTTCCTGGTGTTTGTAGGCTTCTGGGAATGGAGACTGATGTCTTCTCTTTAGGGATTGACTTCAGCGCCAGGGAGATGGTGACCTTGCCTCAAGTGTGGAACTCCTTCGGCGGGGTGCCTTTGGTTGCTTTCGCCCCGTTTCTCCCACAAGTCGCGCCTTGAGGGGTATGTTTTCCGTTGAGGACTTATCGCATTGATCCCACTTCCTAAGCTCCGATGAGTGGATTGGGGGCTCTTCTCACGCCGAGGCGTTGGTGATGAGGCCTTTGTCCTGAGGTTGGCTGTGGCCATCTTTGGTCTAACTGCTGAATCATTTCGGCCACAACAGAGCGCAGGAAGGCCATAGTAATAGTCAATGGATGCTCGTCCTCGGGCAAGGAAGTCCCTGCCACAGTTTGTTTGATTGCCGGTTAAGCTTCTGGCGCGGACGGTGACCTCGGGAGTCCTTTATCCTTAGAACGCCTAGTTTCAATGACGAGGACCTGAGGATGGTTTCCTACAGACGGCACTAGATGATGCCTTTCAGCATCTTCTTCGTGTGCCATGGTGAAGGCGGCAGGGGCTTATGGAAATGGAGAGAGGTCCATGACGAACGTACTCTGAGAAGATCACTTGAAAGTCACAGGAAGCAAGGGTTAGCAGGTCCCCGGAGTGTTTTGGAGGTAATGAGATGATAAAGAGTAAAGAAGTATCTTATCTCCCAGAAAATGTTCTCTTCTTTCTGGAATAGTTACCAAGTATTTGTAGAGGGGTGAATAGTAATAGTCCTTCTCAGATGGCTGGCCCAAATCGTGACACGTGTTCGGTGGGATGCATTCCACATCTTTTGGGCAATAGAGGACCCCTAGTCGGCATGGGCTGCCAGGCTAGGGCTCTGGGTAACCCGAAAGTGGCATGCTAGAGTATCCCTGTAGGCGGTGTGTAGGACGTGACTAGGGCCGAATTATCGGTGATATGTCAGAGGCTCCTTAAATGCCTATGTTGTACTCTCGAGGCCCCTTTTTGGTAGAGGAGACCTTTTCGGAGAACTTGTCTTCCGAGTTCGCTTTTGGTATTGCAGGAGTATATTTCCAGAAGGTGACCTTTCTCGGAGACACCCCCACTTCCGAGGATGGCTTACTCATTCCCCCGATGTTGGCATTGTCGTTTCCTGGAATGGAGAAACGCCGAGGCTGGACTTCGGGAGGTCGAACATCCTTCCTTTTGTGGTGGGTGATTTCTCTTCCGAGGTCGGTGCTTTGCCCGAACCTGTGCCTTCAGAGGGTGATCGGCACCTTGGCTATCATGAAGCTTGGTCTATGTGTTATGACCTCACAAAAATGGGAGAATTACAAAGTGTGGCATAATGATCAAAAACCATTATATTGTGTAATTCTCAGCATAGCGATTGAAGTGTGAGGGTAAAAGGTATGATCAACACCTCCTTAAAAGTGTTCCAAGTTGGTAACTTGGCCCCCAAGAAAAGCCTTAAGGATTGTTTATTTGTCTAGCAACCTATGGACTTTTTGTTAGGTTTTTAAAATTCGGGTACTTAACTGCAAAACTCTAAAAAAAAAGCTAAGGAGAGTTACGAGAAGGATCAAGATGGTATGAAAGTACTATTGGAGGACCAAATTGCCTGTGGAAGACAATTGTGGACAAAGAAAACACAAAGGGCTTTAAGAACCTAAGTGTCCTAGTGTAGGGCTTTGGACGTCTATGCGTTTGACATAAGTCAAATGGAGACATTTTAGGGTTATCCCATCAAGGGAAGCACAGCCAAAGCATGGAAACGAAGTCAAATGTAGGCCAACAAATTCAGACTAAGATACCATGTTCTTGTAGCAAGGAAAATGACATAAAAAATGGTTAAGGTTCATTAACTGTGTTTTGTGCACTTAAGCTCATTTAAGTAGCCATTCTCTTCTTTTTCTTCCACATTTAACCCGTTCCAGCCACAAGAATCACTACTATTCACCTCTATAGCACCACCATTGATGGGTTTCAGGAGCCAAACAGCACAGCGGAATTTAACCGAAACCCTCCAGGATCCAAGTGCAACGGGGTAAACCGGGTGTTCAAAAATTTTCATACCTAATTTTCGGTTGAGATCTCTCACTCAACTGTAGATTCGAATCACAAAACCTAAACAGTTGACGTGTTCAGGCTCTCTATGGTATCAACACGAGCCTCTCGGGATCACCATGCTTCAAACTTGTAATTACTTGAAGTTGAAGTGAAGAAAGCTCGATTGGAGGCATATTAGTGCTACTACTTGTGTGCACTTAGAATCAAGCTTAAATTTTGGCCTACCTAACAAAGTAAGGGGTTCTCTTGCTTCCATGGACTGTTTATTATATTATTCAAGCATCAATGAAGCTAAGGCTAAGTTTGGAAGAGAGCTATATGGTTGATGAACCAAGCTTAGTGAGTGGAGGTGCATTTAGTGAAGGTTTCAGCCTTAGTGTGAAGTGCACAATGATGGCAACAAAAGTTGGGGTTTCTAGAGCCCAAAGTTAGTACCGAATAGTGTTAAAACTCTCTTACGACCGAGATTAAGCTTGGAGAGGGCTTCCATAGTGATTTGAGGAGGGCTTCCATGGTGATTTGCATATGTTTATTGCATGTTTTATGGACTAACCAATGATACTTGTTGCTGCCGCATACATGTGTTTGTTGTTTGTGTTTGGCTGCTGTATTTGGTTACTTTTTGTTGGATATATGCATTGTGTTTAATGTGTTTTAGTGTCTTTGAATGCAGGTAATATCAAGGCTAATATGACCTTAAGCACTTAAGTGTGCTCCTTATTAAGTTTCCAAGTGAAACTTACCTCCCCTTAGACCTGTCCACTTTAGGTGTTGTGCATAGATCTTATTCAAACTGACCTTTTTCAGTTAGGTTTTGATCTAAAATTTCAAGTACTTTAACTTCCGTGTGTCTACTTCATGTTTGGAGTGTTTGGTGATTTTAGGAGCACATTTGGTATTTTTAGTGATGGTGCTTACTGTACTATGCAGCAGCTGTCCAATATCCTGTTTCTGGAGTGCATTGTGTGTAAAGCTCTTCTGTAACTAAGGTGCATGTTTTAGCTTAGTTAAGAACATTATGTAGTGCATGGATGCATGTACATGTACAAAATCTAAAGTTTGGACAAGTATGTGAATAATTATGGGCTGTTTTGCTATGCATGTAGATGGTATGCACAGGCTGCCAAAGTGTGCAAGATGGACTGCTTGATTGTAAATTTTGTATTCGCTATGTAAATATGCTAGCTATAAGGGAATGTAATTGCCAGGTGTCTTGGACATGTGTGGAATAGCCTTAAGGGGCTTACCTCTTGTGAATGATGTATTTGCATGATTATAAAATTTCGTGTGGGCAAAATGGCCATAAAGTGAATAAAATTTTGACGATACACTCTAAGTACTATAATGCCCTGTGTAGAATGAATCTTGGTATTAAAATTTGACAACACCTAGAGAACATCAAGAGGTTTGAATGGGCTACACCTGTAGCCAAAGATATGATGTTGCAAAATTGGCTAAGTTACTATTCATTTGGTTAGAATTTTGTAACCAAGTTAAAAAATCAATAACTTGGTCCATAGGTGGGCTATTGATGTAAAACCAATTTACCTGGTTTGTTTAAAGACTTTACTTGATGGTGGGATCAAGAAAACATAGGGGTACATGGCTATATTAAGACTTTTTTTAGAGGAAGTTTAAAGTGTAGTGGCTGGAAACTTGAATCTAGTAAGATTGTATAATGTGTGGTAGCCAAGATTAAGACTTGTGCTAGTGTTTTCCTTCCTTGCTGCCATAGTGTGTATAAAATGTGAATATGTGTGTAATGGTTGGACCAATATGCATGTATTTACATAGTGCCAAAGAGGGCTACTTGGGTATGTATACTAAGGATATTGTTCTGATGGCCTATAGGACATATCAAACCTAGGGGTTTGAATGTAGAATTTTGGCACCATAATTGGAGTACCCCAGAGTGGGTAACAGATGTTGGGATCAGAACTTGGTTTGCACATGTACATATAGTTGCATTAGGCATGCTAGCTACATACATGAACTTAGTTTGGTCAGCTGCTAGCGTCAAGTACCATTAAAATACCGATAATATTTATATGTGCTCTATGATGAATCATGAAAAGGAAGTAAATATGGTTGCCACAAGGAGAGGAGAAAAACCCCTAAGTCCTCCTACTGAACCGAGGCAACAAAGAGACAGATAGGAAGGGGGGAATCAGGGCTAACAGGGGGCACCACACATTGAAGTGCCTTAAGTCTAGTTAGAGCTTCAGAGAAACTTAGCTCTAATCAATGAAAACTTAGTAAGGCTAATACAAGCACAACAATAAGGAGTCCAAGTAGCACTAGCAGAACCAATTTAGAATGTACAACAGCAATCAGAAGAGGAGGTTAGGAACACATCTGAGCATGTTCATTCTAAAAGATTGGAAAATATAAATGATGAAGCTAATGAGGTGGAAGATGAGGATAGGAGAAATTTGAGTAAAAGAAGAGTAAGATCTAAGATTGGTCAGGTGTCCAGGATGAATCCCTCTATCTATGATCATTCCTCCACCAGGAATGAGATTAAGGAAGGCCATGAGAGAAGAGGTAGGAGAGGGAAGAGAAATCACAGAGAGCATCACCATGTTGAGGAGTCTCATAGATCCAGGAGGTAGAGAGTTGACGATCTGGGAGGCCTAGATGAAGTCAGATTGTCAGAGGGGTTCCAAGGACTAAGGCCTCCACAGTTTGATGGAAGAGCTAGGCCAAATAGGGCTAAGGAGTGGTTGATTATCATATAGGAGATGTTTGAGAGAATGCGAAAGAAAGTATCATTAGCTACTTACAATTTGGTAGGTAGTGCAGAGATGTGGTGGAGAAACACCAGATATAGGTATGCTGTCCAGAGGGGCAGAAGGCCAGGAGGAGATATAAGGATGACCTGGCTAAAGTTTATTCAAATTTTCCAGGAGCAATATATTAGTGATGCAATCAAGGACATGAAGTAAGCTAAATTTGATGCTTTAAGGTAGGACAACCTAAGTGTCATAGAGTATGAACACAAATTCAATCAGTTCGTGAGGTACGCTCCTTAGTATCATGGACTGGAGGAGTTGAACGCCAAAAGATTTGTCAAAGGCCTAAAATTAGATATCAGAAAGGCTGTAAGGCCATTTGGAGTAGTAACATTTTATGAGGCAGCGCAAAAGGCTCTATTAGTAGAGGAAGATGAGTATGAGAGTAGATACGTTCTAGTGGACTTGGGGAAAGTAGCCACTCAATAGGCAAGCAGAAAAAGCCTCCACATGGTTAGGGAATTGCCAAGAATTCCCATCTAGGTGGTGAGGGCAACGTTAAGGGGAAAGTCCCTGCTTAAGGTGCCCTAAGTGTAAGAAGTTTCATGGAAAGAAACCTTGCTACTTTGACACCTAGGCGTGTCTGAGATGTGGTGCCATTGATCATTAGATCAAGGACTGCCCACATGCTCAAGGAAGAAGGCCAGAAGACCAAGGTCTAGTGCTGTCTGCTGGAATAGGAAAAAGAGTGGGAGCACCCAAAGAGGGATAGTAGAGACCAGTTCCTCTAGTGCCACAGCCTCCAATGCAAAGACCTAGCAAAGTGTTCCAAGTGGAGAAACCAGAGACACCATAACAGGGAAGAGCACTAAGAGGTAACATTTACCTAAATGGTATGCATGTTAGTGCTTTATTTGATACTGGTGCATTTATGTCCATATTTGCTAGGAAAGTGGTTAATGCCATGAATTTGCCTATTGAAATTCTGCATAGTATATCCTTAGTGAAAACAGCAAGTAGTTAATGTCTTTTCACAAATGAACTAGCTAAGGATTGTGAGCTAGTAGTAGGAAAGACTAAGGTTTTGACCAATCTAATAGTTTTGGACATTCTTAAGTATGATATAGTAATGGGTATGAATTGGCTTGATATGCATGACATAAGAATTGATTGTGCTAAGAGCGAAATCACTTTGCTTGGTGGTGAAGTGCATGCATTAGTGAATTCTAAAGAATTAGTTTATGAAATGCTTGGCATGGAACTAGAGGTACAAGATGAGATGCCTATGATTTTTTTGTTGGGTTTCAAGAGCCAAACAGCGTAGCTGAATTTAACCAAAACCTTCCAGGATCCAAGTGAAACGGGGTAAACCGGGTGTTCGAAAATTTTCATACCTAATTTTCGGTTGAGATCTCTCACTCAACTGTAGAGTTGAATCACAAAACTTGAACAGTTGACGTGTTCAAGCTCTCTAAGGTATCCACATGAGCCTCTCGGGATCACCACACTTCCACCACGTCCCGGAAGATGCGTTTCTCTTGTGCTCGCAGTGCTAGCTTGCATCCTCCAAGGAATTACAAGAGAATAGTGGGGCTATCCTTTTGGGAGGCTGGGGTAAGCAGACTTGCGAATTTCTCGCTAGAAGTTGTATTTATAGTGAGACTCAACTTCTAGGCCTAACGGGTTTCAAAGCCCTAATCCAATTAGGCTTTAATTTCAGGCTTAATAACGGCTCAACTATTGGGCCCATTATCAATTCGCAATTATTGTGAAACCAAAACCCAAATTATTAGCCCATGCACTCTAATGATACAAATAGCTCTATGTGTGCAACCCAACAGGCTCTTACCACGTTGGCTATGATCATAAGCAATGAGCGGTGTCTAGCAACACATCATTGCTACCCAAGTGACAAGATTGTCGATGATTCGACTAAACCTTTATGATCATCACCGATATATGCCACTGTCCCTTTGTCCAAGATATCAAGACTAAGCACGAGACATGGAATGTGTCACTCTCGTATAGCCCAATCTTTGGTTTCTTGATTACCGAGTAGACCAACTTAAACTGATGACATTGATATCGTATATCAACTCATCCGAGCATGGCCATGCATTTTTCTAAGTCTTACTCTATCAAGGGGCCCGAAGATATCACTCCCGTTCCATAGGAGAGACAAATCCCATCTTGATCATACAAATCCCTCCGCATGATATGTGACATACCCAATGACCTCCTTCAAGTTCACTCAGTTACAAGCAACAAAGGAAAGTATCAAAGTATGTGACTCACATGTAGGGAACCTTGATGATCTTAGGTCGAAGGACTACATATACCATGATCACTATGAGAATCACTTATGACACTCATATAACGATCCATGTAGTGTTCTCATGGTGGGTCAGTCCAGTACACAAGTTCTCCAACTTGTACCCATATGCAGACTACATATCTCATATTAGTCTCCACATATGCTAGTCGTTATGTATTATTGCAACCCACTCCACAATAGTACTAGACTAGGGATGTTTGAGAATATCATTATTCTAGGATTACAATTATGTTTGTTAAGCTACACAGAAACAAAACAACAAACATAATTGCTGGATTAATGCCTTAATAAAATATCATGACTCAATGTGCAAAAAATACAATCATCTCATGATTGGCCTTTTGGGCACAACACTAACATGTTTAGCATGATTACTATTATGCATTGAATGAATTGTACTATGATGAGGAAATGGATAGAATACTTGTAGTGAGAGACTTTCCACATGTCTTTCCTAAAAACATGCCAGATATTCGTCCACCAATGGAGATTCAGTTTGTGGTCAAGCTACAACTAGGAGCTCGCCCAATATCCTTTCCTCCTTACAGAATGCCTATCACAAAGATGAGTGAGCTCAAGAAACAGCTTGATGAACTTTTTGAAAAAGGGTTCATAAGGCCAAGTGTTTCACCATGGGGAGCTCCAATGTTCTTTGTGAAGAAGAAGGATGGATCATTAAGACTATGGATTGACTACAGGAAGCTTAATGTAGTGACTATCAAGAACAAGTATCCACTCCCTAAGATTAAATATCTATTTAATCAACTTAAGGGAGCTAAGATCTCTCCAAGATAGATTTGAGATCTGGATACTTTCAGTCGAGAGTAAAAAAAGAGAAAGATATATCTTTCTTGGCCAAGGATACCAAAAGGTTAAGGAACAAGCTCATTCCCATGGTTAAAGTTGAGTGGTCACACCACTTTGAAAGGGATGCAAGCTAGGAAACTGGGAAAAACCTTATGGAACGGCAGCCTAGAGATTATCCAATGCTAAAAGCAATTTTGGAGAACCAAAATGTTTTAAAGGGGCAAGGATTGTTACCACCTCACAAAAATGCGAGAATTACAAAGTGTGGCATAATGGCTCAAAACCATTATATTGTGTAATTCTTACCATAGTGATTGAAGTATGTGGGATAAAAAGCATGATCAACACATCGTTAAAAGTGTTCCAAGTTGGTAACTTGGCCCCAAAGAAAAATCTTAAGGATTGTTTGTTTGTCAAGCAACCTATGGACTTTTTTGTAAGGCTTTTGAAATTCAGGTACTCAATTGCAAAACTCTCAAATGAGAGCTAAGGATAGTTATAAGAATGATATGGATGGTATGAAAGTACTATTGGAGGACCAAATTTCTCATGGAAGACAATTGTTCACAAAGAAAATACAAAGGGCTTTAAGGACCTAAGTGTCCTAGTGTAGGCCTTTGGATGTCTATGCTTTTGACTTAAGTCAAATGGACACATTTTGTGGTTATCCCATCAAGGGAAGGCTAACCAAAGCATGGAAAGGAAGGCAATGTGGGCCAATAAGTTAAGACTAAGAAACCATTGTCTTGTAGCAAGTAAAACGACATAAAGCATGGTTAAGGCTCATTAAGTGTGTTTTCTACACTTAAGCTCATTTAAGTATCCATTCTCTTCCTTTCCTCCCACATTCGACACTTTTCCAGCCACAAGAAATGTTGGCGTTCACCTCCATAGCTCCTCCATAGCCACCATACCTTCAAACTTGCAATTCCTTAAAATTAAAGCCAACAAAGCACAATTGGAGGCATACTAGTGCTACTACTTGTGTTCACCTAGAATCAAGCTCAAATTTTGGCTTTCTCAATAAGGTAAGAGGTTCTCTTGCTCCCATGGACTATTTAATATATTATTCAAGCATCCATAGAGCTAGGGCTATGCTCAAAAGAGAGCTAAGTGCTTGATGAACCAAGCTTAGTGAGCGGAGGTGCACCTAGTGAAGGTTTTGGCCTTAATGTGAAGTGCACAATGATGGCTGCAAAAATTGGGGTTTCTAGAGCTCAAAGTTAGTTATAACTAGTGTTAAAACTCTCCTAAGACTAATCACAAGTTTGAGGAGGGCTACCATAGTGATTTGCATATGTTTATTTAATGTTTTATGGACTAACCAATGACACCTGTTGCTGCCGCATACATGTGTTTGGCTCCTGCATTTGGTTGCTTTTTCTTGGATATATGAATTGTGTTTCTTGTGTTTTAGTGTCTTTGTATGTAGGTAATATGAAGACTAAAATGACCTTAAGCACCTAAATGTGCTCCTTACTAAGTTTCCAAGTGAAGCGTACCTCGCCTCAAATATGTCCATTTCAGGTGTTGCAGATAGATCTCATTCACACTGATGTTTTCTGTTTGAGTTTTTATTTGAAATGTCAGGTACTTGAACTTCAATGTATCTTGTAAGGAGCTGCCCAAATAAATACCCAATTAATTTCTTAATTAGGCTAAATTATTCTGTTGCCTAATCCAATCTCTTAATTAGGACAAAATCGTTCCTTGTTCCCAATATGTTTTACCGAGATTTACTATGTAAATCTTAGCCACCTGCCTAGCGTTTAGTATTTACTTGAGAGTTAAGAAAAACATTTACTTAGTTCCATTAAAACACTTAAGTTTATTAAACTAAGATAGTGGTTTGGTGAGGTTTAAGGAAAACATGAAATAAATATGTGCGGCCGTGTAAGAAAAACATTTTTAAAGTTCATGCAAGCACAAATAATATATCATGCCAAACCATGGATGAAAACTACACTCATAGCAAGTAAATACTATGGCAACACAATATCTAAGTGTTTTGCTTATTAACCTAAGCATGTAATGTCATGGTTTGATAAGCCTAAACCGAATTAATAATAATACATGGCACGGTTATGCTAAGTCAAAGTCGATACCAGTAGACCACATACTAGGTATGGCCACCATGCTACTAAATAGTCATGACCCAAACAGTCGGTAGGCCCACCTTTGCCTGGGAGACAGAAACCCAAGTGAGGAGCAACCCAAGAAGTCCTTGCCCAACTTCCTTGTTGTATAAGGCAAATAAGTTTGGAGTTAACTCTGACCATAAGTGCATGCAACAAATGAAAAATGAACATGTAGTGTATGCAAAATGTACCTATGAGAAACTAACAAACAAGTATCAAATAATCACTGTGGATTATTTGTCTCCTGGATGATGTTATCTACACATTAACAATAAGGGTAAGTATATAAAATACTTAGTAAGGCATTCTAAAACAAACAATACATAACAACATCACACATAATGGACCATATGCACACATTGCCATGCATGCATGAACCTTGCCCATAAACTATATGAGCATGCCATGCAATGATCATTATATCATGCCCCTTGGGGTGCATGACTCCTCGTACTTCTTACACAAGCAAGCAAACAAACAAACAACAAACAAATAAACAAAATAACCATTGGTCCATTTTTGCCCTTGAGCTTGCTAGCTTTCACTAGCTCAAAAACTCCCTTATTATGTGTAGTAGGGTTTGATCCAAGTTGATGTGTGTCCTAGTGCCCCTAGATTTATTTTGCCCCATCTTAGGACTTATGCCGCATTGGGTGAATGTGTGTGCTTGTTTGTGGCCCAAGTCATATAGCAGGCTTGAGTGCCACTTGGGCCCTAGAGTTTCTACCGTGGGCTCCCCCACATGGGTCATACCCAAAGCATAACCCAAGGCCTATATGCAAAAAAAGCCCATATAGCATGCCCATACGACCTCCTAGGTGTGCACAGCCATGAGCCCATAGGCGTATGCACACGCACACCTTGGGTGTACCATCAGGAGCCTTTTAGGCACACATGACTAGGTGACCCCCTGGGTGCAAACATGCGCACCTTGTCACACCCAACTCACCATTTTCCTAGGCACCGCAAAATACTCATGCGCATAGGAGCCCATGCCATACACGCACAACCACATACGAAGCTTTTGAGCTCGATCATAACACCTATACACCCAAACTGAGGCACACCTTTCTTGTGCTTGCCAAACCTTGACTGTTCAGCCATAATCATCTACCAAGCACCCAATGCTTGATCCACACACCATTTTACAGCCCATGCACCAAGGACACCACCTATTGCCCAAAACTAGGAGTTATGTCTGACCTTAGTTCCACATGAGCCTTCTTTGGCTCTATTGGTCACCCCATGCCCTTTTTGCCCTACCATTTGTCCTAGATTTTCAAAGCTAGAACATGGCCAAATCATCCCAAAGAGAGAAGGGCTAGAACACCTTACCCTTGTGTAGATCACCACCTTGCAAGCTTAAGTTTCAAGCACCAAGAGTCCATTCTTAGTCTCCTTAGAGTCCCTTAACCACATAGTAAAATAACCACTTAGCCAATCAACACATTTTGAGCCTAGGGGTACAATTTATTATTGTACATGAACAAAACAAAAATTCATCCTCACATTGGTAGAAAATTTTAAAGCAAAACTCCTTTTTGAAGCTCCACAGTTCTCCTCCCTCTCACCAAGCTTCACCTTAACACCCAAGGGTTTTTATGACCAAAAGGTTGTTGTTTAAAGAAGAGGAAACACCCAAGGGTTTTTATGACCAAAAGGTTGTTGTTTATAGAAGAGGAAACCAAGGTCTAGTAAAATAATGTTTCTCACCTCAAAATAAACAGCCCAAAACCACGGCCACCTCTTGGAGAACAGTGAAACCGAGCTCTTAAGTCCTACCTTACAACAAACACACTTTTCCCTTGATTTCTCACTTACAAGCTCTTTTTCTCTTATTTTTGCTTTATTATTTTGGTGAGTTTCTGCATTTATAAGGTTTTATGACATGATAAATGGAAGAGGAAGAGAAGAAAGTGAGCTACAGTGTTTGGGGATGAATAAGGATGGAAAATGGGTGAAAAGGTTAAAACGGTAAAGGACTAAGGCCTTCACATGGTTAGTAGTGGTTTAGCCTTCTTAACCAAGCGAAATGGAGGATCTTCCACAGTCTTGGAAGCTTATTTCCTGCCTCAAAACCAGGTTGCCTCATTCCCTAAATTTTCCAAGAGGTGCTTAATGTGAAAGTGCCTTTTAGGCCTCATGACCCTTCGTTAAAAAAAAGTTAGCACCATAAAATGCTCAAATATGTCTCCATTTGCACTTAAATTTTTAGATTTTGTTTCCTCCAATTCCAGCCATCTATTTTTTTCCCTTGACCAGGGTTGACTCTGTTTTACCAAGTTTGATTCAGGTTTGACCAAGGTTGACTAACTAAAATTACCAAAATGCCCTATTTAGCTTCATTTCTAAGAAAAGTCTCAAACTTGGTCAATTTAACTTCAAACTTCACCAGAATTCACAAAATCATTTTAAATACCATTTATCACCTTACCAAACCATTTTTGAGCATATTTGATTTGAAAATTACCATTTTTCCCTTCCTCGCTTCTTTAGGAAGAAAAAGCCAATCTTTGGTGAAATTGAGTTCAAATCTCATCGAGATGTTCATTTCACCTATGGAAACTCAATTATATCTCTCTTGGTCATATTTTGACCTTTGACATGCCAAATTACAAAAATAACCCTAGTTGCCCTTGTGGTTAATTTACCTTAGGTTTTTAATCCTATGAACTCCAACGACTATTTGACTCATTAACTTGACTTAAACCTAGGTTGCAAGTATAATCCTATCAAGGATTATGTAAATAAAATAAATTTATTACCTAATAAAATTAGGGTTCTCACATCCTCCCCCCTTCAGAGAATTGGTTCTCCAATTCATGCTTTAACTCTAGGAATAGGCTAGGATATTAAGTCAGCATATCTTGTTCGGTCTCCTAAGCGGCCTCATCCTCTGAATGTTGGACCATTGCACCTTGACCATGGGTATCTACTTGGCCCTTAGGTTCTTGACTTGTCAGTCAAGGAATCTAAATGGGCATTTCGCATAGGTCAAGCCATCGCTCACTGGCTCGATAAGAGGGGGAATCACTGATTGCTTGTCAGTTGCATCACAATTCTTTAATACACTTACATGGAAATCATTATGTATGTGAGGTAGGCTTGGTGGTAGTGCTAATCTATAAGCAACTTTACCAACCCGTTCTATAATCTCATAGGGTCCAATGTACCTAGGAGTCAACTTGCCCTTTTTCACCGAATTATACCACTACTTTCATTATTGAGATCTTGAGGAACACCTTGTCCCGTGCTTCAAGGTTCACTTAATGTCGCTTGACATTGGCATGTGCTTGCTGCCTATTAATAGCTACCCTTAATTGGGCTTGAACCTGCTTAATCGTGGCTATAGTCTCCTCCATAACCTGTGGTCCTAATGGATCACCGACCAAACAAACACTCGTATGGAGCCATTTGAATCGATGCATGATAACTATTGTTATAGGCAAATTCAATTAGTCGAAGATGGTCATCCCAATCTCCTCTAAAATCTAAGGCATAACTCCGCATCATGTCCTTTAGGGTTTGGATAGTCCTCTTCAACTGTTCATCTGTTTGAGGGTGATAAGTAGTACTCAAGTTTACCCTTGACCCCATTGCCTCCTAAAAGGCATTCCAAAACCTAGAGACAAATCATGGATCTCGATCAAATATGCTCGAATCTAGCACACCATGAAGTCGAACAATCATTCTGATATATAGGTTTGCCAACCTTTCTAACAGATAGTTGATCTTAATTAGTAGAAAATGGGCACTCTTAGTTAGCCTATCCACTATGACCCATATAGAATGATGTTGTTTCCTTGTACTTGGCAAACTTCCCAAGAAATCCATAGTGATTGCCCCCCACCTCATTTCTGGAATGGGTGGGCTTTGCAAGGTACCACACAGCTTTTGGTGTTTCGCTTTTACCATCTAAAAGGTAAGACATTTAGCCATATGATTCTTAATATCAACCTTGAACCTAGGGCACCAAAAATGATTTCTCATGTCATGGTACATTTTGGTCACCCCAGGATGGATACTAAGGGGTCTACTATATGCTTCTTGGAGCACCTGCTCTCTCAACCCACTAACATTGGGCATGTAAAGTCTTTTCCTAAGGAAAAGTAAACCATCCGGATACTCACACCCTTCTTGGAGGGTTCCATGCTTGGTCTCCCCTGAAACTTCACGCATCTCAAGGTCTAACTCTTAGGACCCTCAGACCCTATCCAGCTGATAGCGAAACGCTATCGCCTTGATCTGGCCGAACTCCCTGCCACAAGAATGGCCAGAAGAACTGGCGCTACCCGAGAAAAAGGTGTGATCATGCACCTCGGGAGATAGCCGAAGAGCTCCGAGCCCGGCACGCCAGGAAAACCCGAGGACACTACTCGGCCCCCCAAGGTTGTGAACAGATCGCCTTCGGAAAAGCAGCACCAGACACAGCGAGCCGAACATGATATCCCCGAAGGCGGAACTCCCTGAAACTGGGAACCCCCGAACTGAGGGCTTGTTTCCCGAAGAGGCTCTGTCCGTACCTAAGGACGACCTCACCCAGGGACCTCGGGAGTATGGCAGGAGCATTTATGGAAGCATTTAAGGAAGCCTCTGACACATCCATTCACAGACGCCACAATCCGCCTCAAAAGGCGCTCTGCCACGCTGACGCCATCAAAATCACATCATGGCCCGTCTCAGCACATGGCTCAAGGCAACCTGCTACCAGCTATCTGTCTCCTACGCCCAGAAAGAACTCAGGAACATCCGACCGAACACGTGTCGCGATCTGAACGGGCTAGGCGCTCCTATAAATACCAGGAATTAATACTTGGCAGGAGGCTGGTTGGCAAAAACACTGCTCCCACACTCTGAGAAAATTACCAGGCGAGACTCCTCAGCCCTTTGTGCTATTTTCTCTGCCTTTCTCTCAGCCACCACTGACTTGGGCGTCGGAGGCTCCCCCCCCGGAAAAACACTCCGGGGGCCTCCTAACCCTTTGTTTCTGAGCTTTCAGGCACTCTCCTTTGGGCGATCCAATCCACCTGGCGTTCTTCCTCCCAGAAGTCTCTCCTCCAGTCATCATGACTCTAAATGATGAGGCCCCTGGCCATCATTTGGCGCCGTCTGTGGGAACCCGCTCTGAGATCGCCGTCGTTGAGACTCGGCGTTCTAAGGACAAGGGACTCCCAAGGTCCCCGTCCGCGCCTGAGATACAACCGGCTGCTGAGCAAACACTCCCAGGGACTTCTGCGCCTGAGGAAGACCGCCCTCTGGTAGTCACCATGAGCTTCTTGAGGGACTTTCAGCGTTCGGTCGTTGCTGAAGTGACCCAGCAGATTGACCGAAGGTGGCCACAGCAAGCACGGGCCCAGAGACCCCCCTCACCGACACGCCCTCGGGAGAGAAGCCCCAAGTCTACACATCGCAGTTCGGGCAGTGGAGACCCTCGCGAAGAATCATCCACAGAAGATATAGCCCTCGGGAAACGGCCTGCGGGACAAACCGGGTCCAAGCGACCGAGAGTCTCACAGCGAAGCAGTTCGTCGCCTGAGGCGAGGTCCTTGTCCCCTCAGCGCCGAACTCGCTCCCCGAAGAGGCGCCGGCGATCTCCATTCCCTGAAGAAGGCCCTAGCGCCACAGTGCTTATGGAGAGGATACTAGCACGGCTGGACAGAGTGGAGAAACAAGTGGCCAGAAAACCCGTTTGGGCCAGACTCTCTGGAACATGCTGCGAAGATGACTCCCCATTCATTCAGGCCGTCGTTGAGGCAGCTATGCCAGGTAACTTCAGAGTACCTCGTCTGGAAATTTATGATGGCCTTACAGATCCACAGGCCCACTTGACGAAGTACAGACGCAGCATGATAATGCACGGTGCTGATGACGCTACCATGTGCAAATGCTTTGAAGTCACCCTCACAGGGCCAGCAACTGCGTGGTACAATTCATTGCCTCCAGGGACCATCACTGAGTTCCAGGAGTTGTCCACGGCCTTCACGCAGCAATTCATTGGGAGCAGGCCGACTGCGAAGATGCCTGTCCAGATGTTCGACATAGAGCAGAGAAACGGAGAGACCATCCGAGACTATGTCGAAAGGTTCAACAGGGAAGCCCTGAGCGTCCCAGACTTTCGGCCCGAAATCCGCATTCTTGCCATGACACGGGGCCTTCGGCGGGACTCACAGCTGTTCTACGAGTTCTCAAAGGACCCCCCGGACACCCTCGGAGAATTTTACCGAAGGGCCGAACAGCACATGACAGCCGAGGAGCTAAGAATGGCAGGGCCGAAGTCCGATCACCACCGCGCCGAAGGGTCCATTCAACAAGCTCGTCATCCGACGGAACAGCCAGGACGACCTCGGAGGACGCGGGGAAGGAAACCTCAAAGTTTCACCCCCCTGAGCACCACACGGACCAGCATCCTCATGGCGCTGGAAAGGCAAGGGACGCAGATTCGGCGGCCAAGGGCCATGACCGCCGATAACAAAAAGAATGCCAAGAAGTTCTGCCAGTTTCATCGCGACCACGGTCATGACACCGAAGACTGCTTCCAGCTGAAGAAGTACATAGAGTCGCTGATAAAACAAGGCCAACTTCGGAAGTACCTGCGGATGCCTTCCCCAAAGAGGAGAAAAGAGGAGGAAGAAAGGGCCGAAGACGAGGATTACGACTCCGACAGGCGGAGAAATAGAAGTCCAAAAAGGCGCCCTCCACCTCCTTCAGGGGTTATCCAAACCATCACCACGGGGCTCCCATCCTCGGAAAGAAAGCGGAAAGCCAGAGAAATTGCAGTCATGGAGTATCAAAGTCCATCAAAGAAGCTGGCTCGCAAAGATGGCTCCACCGTCGTCTTCCCCCACGACGATCCGCTGCTGATTATGGCGAGAATAGGGAACTGGGACGTCAAAAGAGTGTTGCTTGATGATGGCTCAAATGCTGACGTCCTATTCTCGCACCTGCTGCCGAGCTTGGGCATCTCCAGCAGCGAACTGAAGCCTGTCACCTCGCCCACTTTTGGGGTTGGACCATCCGAACTCCCCGTCCTCGGATGGATCGATCTCCCGCTGATGATGAAAGGGACTTCGGTAGACGGAGCAGCTGAGTTGTACGCCTCCACAATGGCGAGATTCATCGTCATGGACGTCCCGTCCTCGTACAACGCCATCCTTGGAAGGCTGACAATGGGGAACCTGCATATTCGCCCTGATGTGAAGTACTTGACTGTCACATTCGCCACCAAGGATGGAGATGCAGAGGTCTTCATAGACCAAGCCGAGGTAAGAAAGGTGTTTGTAAAAGCACGAAAAGCTCCGGCAAGCAACCTCGCGCAAACGATGGAGGCAAAGGCGCTAGAAAAAGGCAAAGAAGAAGATCTCGCCAAAGCAGAAACGGAAGCAATAGAGCTTGTCCCAGGTCAATCTACCCGAATAGGGAAGAGCTTGGCCGAAGGTGACAAGGAAAAACTTGTATCCTTTCTGCTGGAAAATAAAGATCTGTTTGCCTACTCGCCGAAAGATATGCCAGGAGTAAACCCTGGCATAATACAGCATAGCCTCAAAGTAAGCCCGGAAGCAAAACCTGTCCGGCAAAAGAAACGGAGCATCTCAGCCCACAAAAGCAACTTTGTCAAAACCGAAGTCCAGCGTCTCCTAGATGCTGAAGTTATCAGGGAGGTCAAGTACCCCGAATGGTTAAGCAACGTGGTCATTGCCACAAAAGAAGGTAGCAGCAAACTCCGGATGTGCATCGACTTCAGAAACTTGAACGATGCTTGCCCGAAAGACTCATACCCTCTGCCGCCAATAGATCAACTGGTAGATTCAACTGCTGAGTATGGGCTCCTAAGTTTCCTAGACGCCTTCAGTGGCTACCATCAGATAAGGATGGACCCCGAAGATGAAGAGAAGACTGCCTTCATCACCGAGGGAGGAACATATTGCTATATCAGGATGCCCTTCGGGCTCAAAAATGCAGGAGCCACCTACCAGAGGCTGATGAACAAGGTCTTCAAAGACCAAATGGGGAGAAACATGGAGGTGTATGTTGATGATATGATAGTCAAGAGCAAGCTGCCTGGCTACCACGTTGCAGATTTAGAGGAAACCTTCCAAAAGCTCAGAGCCTTCGGGATCCGCCTTAATCCTGAGAAGTGCATCTTCGGGGTGACCTCGGGAAAATTCCTTGGGTACATGGTATCCGAAAGAGGCATCGATGCTAACCCCGAGAAGATTAAGGCTCTGCTTGAGTTCCGAACTCCTGCCACAGTCAAAGACGTGCAGAGACTCACCGGAAGAATAACCTCTCTGAGCAGGTTTATTTCCAGGTACGGAGATAGGTGTCGACCCTTCTTCAAAGTCCTCACAAAGGCAGCAAAAATGGAAGGCGACCTCGGAAGGAATGATCATCCTTGGGATGAAGATTGCCAAAAGGCCTGGGAAGAACTCAAAGTCTACCTGGCCAGCCTGCCGACTCTGCGACAACCTCGGGAGGGAGAGCCCCTCGTACTCTACCTCGCCGTCACAGAAAAAGCTGTGAGCTCGGTCCTTGTGAAAGAAGAAGGGCCAAAGCAATGGCCGGTCTACTATGTCAGCAAGTCCCTGCATGGCGCCGAAGTCAGGTACCCTTTGCTTCAAAAAGCTATATACGCCTTGGTGCTTGCAGGGAGAAGGCTGCGACCATACTTTCAGGCTCACCCCATCATCGTCCGAAGTAGTCTGCCACTACGGGATGTCATGAAGAGAGTTGATCATTCGGGAAGGCTCTCCAAGTGGTGCATAGAGCTGGGCGAACACGAAATCACGTATGAGCCTCGGAAGGCCATAAAAGCTCAAGCACTGGCAGATTTTATCGCCGAAATACCCACCACTGAGGAGAGCCATTCAGATCCAAAAGAGGGTGAGCCAGAATGGACCTTGCACGTAGACGGAGCCTCGGGGTCCGAACACCAGGGAGCTGGAGTAATTATCAGGGGCCCCGAAGGCCTGGAGGTAATGAAGGCTATCAAGTTCAGCTTCAACATCACCAACAATGTAGCTGAGTATGAAGCCATTATAGCGGGATTACACTTGTCCAGAAAGATTGGCGTGAGAAACTTAAAGGCTCACAGCGATTCCCAGCTGGTAGTTCGGCAGACGGCAGGAGATTATGGGGCGAAGGACCCAATCTTCGCTAAATATCATGAGCTAGTAGCAAAGCTCATCCAAGAGTTTGACACCGTACGGATCGAAAATGCACCTCGGCGGAATAACACTAAGGCAGATTACTTGGCAAAATCAAAAACATATACCGAGGTGCTAGACCATCCGAGCATCTCAGTGCTGAGCATGATGACCTCGGGAACAGGGTGGAAAGATCCAATAAAAAGATACCTCGCAGAGAATTTGCTCCCCGAAGACCCCGGCGATGCTGTAAGACTGCGAAGACACTCCGGAAGATTCTTCCTGATTGGCGAAGAGTTATACCGGCAGGGATATGCGAATCCGCTGCAAAGATGTGTGAATGAAGAGGATACTGAAATGGTCCTTGAAGAAGTTCACGAAGGCATGTGTGGTTCACACATTGGAACTGATGCCCTTGCAGCAGTGATACTCCGCCAAGGATACTTCTGGCCTACCCTGAGAAAGGACGCAAGACAGTTCGTCCGAAAATGTGGTAGCTGCCAGAGACACGCGAACATCCAGAGGGCACCCTCGGAGACGGTAAGTTCGACTGACTATCCTTGGCCGTTCGCAGTCTGGGGTATAGACCTTATTGGGCCACTCCCCACAGTCCAGAGGGCACCCTCGGAGACGGTAAGTTCGACTGACTATCCTTGGCCGTTCGCAGTCTGGGGTATAGACCTTATTGGGCCACTCCCCACAGCACCCGGAGGCGTGAAATTCTGCGTTGTAGCAGTGGACTATTTCTCTAAATGGGTCGAGGCAGAACCGCTGGCAACTATCTCGGTAAAAGAAGTGCAGAAGTTCGTATGGAAGAACATTGTATGCAGATTTGGCATACCGAGGGTACTAGTAGCTGATAATGGATCCCAATTCATAGACAAAGGATTCCAGGAATTTATCAGCGACCTCGGAATAAGAATGCACTTCGCCCCAGTAGCTCACCCCCAAAGCAACGGGCAGGTGGAAGTATCTAATAGGACCATAAAAGATGGCCTGAAAAAGAGACTGGGGGAAGCAAAAGGGAAATGGCCAGGAGAACTCCAAAGCGTATTATGGAGTTACCGAACGACGCCCCGAAGAGCCACAGGGGAAACTCCCTTTTCACTAGTCTTCTGGACAGAGGCCATTATCCCAATCGAGATAGTCCAGACCATCAATACGGGTGCAAGTATTTGATGAAGGTGGAAACGACCTCGGCCTAAGAACGAAGCTCGACCTCGTCGGCGAATAAAGAGAAATAGCCGAGCTGAGAAGAAAAGCTTTTCAGCAAAGAGTGGCCGCGGCTATAAACTTACGAGCCAGGCCAAAAGAAACCAAGAAAGGAGACCTCGTTCTCCGAAAGGCTGACTTTGCGCCCCGAAGGCCATCCCACGGAGTACTTCGCGCAAACTGGGAATGACCTTATCTGGTCCTCGCTGAAGTACGAAAAGGCGTGTACAAACTTGGCAATGCCGAAGGTGTAGAATTGAAAAACACTTGGCATTCAGACGCCTTGAAAAAATTCTACGCCTAAGCTAAAGCAAAGGAATCATATTGTACAGAATGCTCTTAAGGATAGTTCTTAAGTATCCAGAAGTATCTTGAGCAAATTTCCGCGAAGATGCTCGCCATGATATTGCGTACAAATGATTCCGCGAAGATGCTCGCAACGAACACAGATATGACTTTCCGAAGTACCTTGAGCCATCACGCTCGGGAAAGATGGGAAAAATCTCTCAGCGGTACTCGCCGTAATAAGCGCAGAGATAATTTCCCGAAGCTCCCTTGAGCGAACGTGCTCGGGAAAATGGGAAGTGAAAAATCTCGCGGAAAGGTTTTCCGAAGTCCCTTGAGCAAACATGCTCGGGACAACTGGAAAAACAAAAATTTTTGACTGAAGGTTTTCCGAAGTCCCTTGAGCAATCATGTTCGGGACAAAATTGGAAATGCAAAAGCCTGCAAAAAGACTTAGTCAAATTTTTTCAGACTTTCCAGAAAGTCTCTCGAGTAAAACGTACTCGGGACAAAGGAAGGTAAAAAAGTTTCTTTGATCGCAGGTTTTCCGAAGTCTCTTGAGCGAACGTGTTCGGGACAATGGAAATAAAGAAACTTGAAGAAACACTTAGCCAAAAAAAAAATCTTCATTAAGAGCAAAGCTGCCTTTACAGAAGAAGTGCCCGAAGAAGGAGTACAAAATAGAAGGGAAGGAAAAGGGGCCCTAAAAAATAGCCTAAGGGTTCGCGGCGTCCTGAGAGCCACTCGTTTGGCCCACCCTTTTCCGCCACCTTCCGCGCTGGAATTGAAGGAGGAAGCTTCAGATGTTCGATCTTGGACCATTTCCCACCGAGGTCCCCCAGGAATGTTTAGACCCTCTAGAAAAGAGAGGTCCAGACCTGGGAACCTCTGGAGAACCTGGTGCCGAGCGAGGCAGAAGCCGTCCTGAAACGCGACCTTGTTCATTTGATCAGACTTCGTTCTTCTTAAGCTCAAGGTCGTCAAGCTCGTCCTTCAGATCCCCGACCTCCTCTTCCAGCACCTTTATCTCCGCTCCTCCCCCTTCGGACTCCTTCTTCAAAGACTGGACCTCGGCTTGAAGGGTTTTCTCACTCAGACAAGAGCGTGACTATGATAGGCTGTCAGAACCTTTTTTTGCCTTGTCTTGGAGAAGGTCTTGGTTTGGCGCGCGAGCAGCCCCTTTATTTGATTCACGGAGGTCGGCAATCTTCAGGGAGGAGTCCTTCATCAAGTTCTTCCTTTTTCCTTTCCGGAACTCCTCCCGAAGGGTGGCAGCTTCCTTCCTTCGCAGCATCTGCCAGCTGCTGGTTCTTGGCGGTCAATTCCGAGCACGTCGCTTTCGCCTCATTCTAGGGCCTCTGAGTGGCCGAAGCTCGGAATGCAACGTCTGCCTGGCTACCCGAACTCGGAGAAAGCCGGCGTACCCCAGCAGCTGCAAAGGAAGATAAAACGCAAGGTCAGTAAGAGCCAAACACTTAGGAAAAAATTGAAGGGGAAAGAGCTGTGAAGGATATACCTGAGCAGCATGCTCGGTGATCTTTGCGGCAAGGAGTGTTATCCCCCGGATGGGCCGCCGCTATAGCCTTGAAGGAGGCCTCGGTGAGCACCCCCTTCGAAATCTGCTTCGCCATTTCAGGACAGTCCTCGGAGTACAAGTTCATGTCCTCCGTGAATGTCCAGAAAGGCTCCTTTGGTATCTTCCCTTGCGGGACTTTGGCGTCGCGCGACGGGCCCTCGCCTTCCGAGCATGTTCGGCCGCCCAGTTCGGGGTAAGTAACTCCCCTGCAGGGCGAAAAAGAGAAGCAGGATCAGAGACAAAAAGGCAATTCCAGAAAAAACAAAGGAAGTACACTTTGTCTGGAAACAAACCTGGTGGAACCTCGACAACAACGTCCTCGGAGTCCTCGGCCTCCTCGGCCGAAATGCCCTTGCCCTTCCGCTTGCGCCGCTCCTCGGCAGAAGGTACTTCTACCACTACATCAAGGAGGGCCTGCGACGCAGTAGGACTTTGAGGAGGGACGTCGGTTGGAAGGGACCTCGGAAGCAGCAGCCTCAGGCGCCGGAATCTCGGCTGTCCCAGGCTCCTCGGCAGTCTCCTCGGGAATTTCTTCTAGAGGAACCTGAGCAGCTCTCTTTGCCCGTTTCCTCGAAGGACCCGCGCCAGTAGACTTCCGCCTTCGGGAAGCCGCCTTCTTCGTCTGATCGTCCTTCTCCACTTGGCCGGAGAAGAGGGACTTGTAATAGGCGGCAGTGTCGTCGCCCATCTCTGAAAAAGGAGAGAAACATCAGCGTAAGTCCGAGGAAAAAACAGCAAAGGAGTAGAAGATAACTCACTTTCGGCAAGCGTTTCGAAAGAAATCTCCTCCTTAAGAAGCTTGACCAACCAGGAATCTTTCCCGGCGATGGCAGGAGCTGGCATCCCGAGGTCAGTCTTGTGCTCCTTTACCACCTTTAGTTCCCGAAGGACCTCTTCGGTCATCAACTTCCAGTTGATTGGAAAAGGGTAAAGGGCGCGCGGAGAGACCTCGGGATCCCAGTCAGAGACAGCCCGAATGCGGGCGTCGAAATCCGCGAACACGGGAGCCAACTCTGGGGTCAGCAGCATCCTCGGATCAGCAACGTCCGCATCCAGTGTTCCCTGAGCCCATTTGGTCGGAACGTACGACCAGGCCTCAGCCATCTTCATGAAGAAGAACTTCTGTTGCCACCCCCGCCAGCTATCCTTAGTGGCGAAGGTGAACATGAATTTCTTGCTCCCGGATCCCCGAGGTAGCATGAAATAGAAGCCACCCTTCGGGACCACAGAGAGCTTGTAGTACTACATAAAAATCCTGAAATGGGGTTCTATCCCGAAGACGCCACACATGCAGAGGTAGGCGTTGAAATAGCAGAACGAGTTCGGGGGAAGCTGGTTCACCAGCAATGCCATGAAATTGGCAGAACTCGCACACCATCTTCGGGGGAGGATACCGAAGACCGGCCTTCAGCTGGGCTCGGAAAACGGTAACCTCCTTACTATGGTTTGAAAATGCATAGTGGCTAGAACGAGGCAGCCTAGTAACGGCGTAAGAGGGAAGAAAGAATTTTTTCTTCCACCTCTCTAACTTCTCAGGGGTGGTGCAACAAGGATGGGCTAAAAGAGGCTGCCAGCTCTCAGGAATGGGCATTTTCGACATAAAAATGAGTTTGAAAACGGAAGAAAACAGTTTCCAGAGAAAAACTCAGAAGAACACAGGGATCAAAACGCGCTGGAAAACAAAAACCCACCAAAAGATTTGCCAAAATCTGAGGACGCCGTCGTGAAAGTTGGCTGGAAAAAAGACTTCTGATTAAGGAAGCTCCGCCACAGAAAGCAAGAAAAATGCAAGAACAGAGGCAAAGCAGAGAAAAGAGCAAGAAGAAAAAGCAAAAGGAACTTATGATGAAATGGGCTATTTATAAGCCAGAGGTGGGTAACCGAAACATCGTCATAAGTACCCTTTGGAGGCGAACCGTCGCCGTAACTGCTCTCTGCACCTGAAAAGGCGTGCCCTCTGTAACCGACGCGACTCTCCTCCAATGGCAAAGCGCCACGTGTCAACCGCTGCGCAAAAATGGGGGACACGTCCTCCAAACGTCCCTTGAAAACTGGGACACGTCTTCTGACATCCCTGGAAAACTGGGACGCGCCGCTCAGACTGACACGCTTGGCCAAACAGACCTGCAGAAACAAAGAGCAGGCCAACTCGAGGACGCCAAGAGACAGGCTATGGCCGAACAGCCCATGACCTTCGGGCAAGAGGTGTATCTTCGGCACAGGCTCCGCCTCGAAGACACCAAAGAACAGGCCAAGGCCGAAGAGCCCATGATCTTCGGGCAAAAGGCGCATCCTCGGAACAGGTTAAGCTTCCAAAGAGACTCCCATAAACAACCTCGGAAAGAGATGCAAAACCGAAGTCTTCACTTCGGCTTTCCAAAGGGGGGCATGTGATAGCCAAACGCTATCGCCTCTATCTGGCCGAACTCCCTGCCACAAGAATGGCCAGAAGAAGCTGGCGCTACCCGAGAAAAGGTGTGATCATGCACCTCGGGAGATAGCCGAAGAGCTCCGAGCCCGGCACGCCAGGAAAACCTGAGGACACTACTTGCCCCCCCAAGGTTGTGAACAGATCGCCTTCGGAAAAGAGGCACCAGACATAGCGAGCCGAACATGATATCCCCGAAGGCGGAACTCCCTGAAGCTGGGAACCCCCGAACTGAGGGCTTGTTTCCCGAAGAGGCTCTGTCCGTACCAAAGGACGACCTCACCCAGGGACCTCGGGAGTACGGCAGGAGCATTTATGGAAGCATTTAAGGAAGCCTCTGACACATCCATTCACAGACGCCACAATCCGCCTCAAAAGGCGCTCTGCCACGCTGACGCCATCAAAATCACATCATGGCCCGTCTCAGCACATGGCTCAAGGCAACCTGCTACCAGCTATCTGTCTCCTACGCCCAGAAATTCAGGAAACATCCGACCGAACACGTGTCGCGATCTGAACGGGCTAGGCACTCCTATAAATACCAGGAGTTAATACCAGACAGGGAGGTTTGGTTAACTGGCGAAATACTGCTCCTCCTCTGAGAAAATTACCAGGCAAAGACTCCTCAGCCCTTTGTGCTATTTTCTCTGCCTTTCTCTCGGCCACCACTGACTTGGGCGTCGGAGGCTCCCCCCCTGGAAAAACACTCCGGGGGCCTCCTAACCCTGTTGTTTCTGAGCTTTCAGG